>JAAAKG020135279.1:0-13575 GCA_010014905.2 Druon quercuslanigerum
CCCTGACTAGTTTCCCCTACATAAGGTATTGGAGAGTTAAAGCGTTACACCCTTGTCAGGTTCCAGCCAGTTTTTCTAACCAGGACCACACCAGAAGTAGGGGAAACTGACCAGAACCCTACTACACCCACATCAAGATTTCTGCACGGGTGAGGGTCATCACTAATAAAAAAATTAGATTTGATGGAAATTTAAATCTTCTTTTTGTTATTTACCGACCTCAAAGGAACAAAACCTATAACTATTATTAATGAATTTCTTAGAAGAAAAAATTAAAAAGAAAAATAAAAAGAAAAATTGTCGTCTTTTTGCTCAGTGTAAATAGTAAAAAAAATATTGATTTTCAAGTAAATTTTTACTAACTTTTTGTGGATTTTTATTGATTTGCATATATCTTGAAAATTAATTCGCTGATTTTCACTGAAACTGTATTAAAACGCATGTGGAAATTTTAGCCTAATTGCACTGTATTTTAATTAAAACTGCGGGAAATTTTCTTTTTGTAACTTGATGAAAAACTGCTGAATCTCTGTCAATTCTTATTAATTCAGATTTATAAAAAGATGTTAAGAAAAATATCAGTAATTCTTCACTGAGTATAAAATAACGAAAACTGCAAATATATATAAGATCAATAATATATTCTGTTGAAAAGGAATTATTCTAAATCATTAACATAATTTTTTACATGTTTTTATTTACTGAGTTTCTAATGTAAAAAGTTAAAGAACTCTTAGTAAGCGGCACTGAATCTCAAATGTGAAAAGTGATATAAGTACAATTGAGATGGAGAAACTCACCTATTTTCCTATTTGTCCCTATTCCAGAATTAAAATAGCCAGTTTAAGATAACTTTTTAATGTTAATCATTTCAATTTTTGAGGGATTTCAAGAGTATAAAATTTGATCCATTCAAATTAAGCGAGTAATAGTTGCAGATCGAAAACGTAATGGCCAAGTATTCATCTGAAGGCGAGAAATTTAATAGCAGGTTTGCCACGTATTGCAAGGAAATACCTTATTCTGAATCCAAACTGGTACAAGTACTTAACCTGTCCCAGTTTTTGTCAAGAGGTAGCCAGATACGAAGAAATCCGTGATGTCTCCCACTGGACTCCATCTACTTCGATAAGTCGTCTAAATAAGCGCAGGTACTTTTTTCCAGAATTCTCAGTACTTTTAATTTGACTTGGTTCTGCTTTGTTGTGACAATATCACGAAAAACTCGATCTTTAAGACTTCGATTTAAGGTCAAATGTATTAAGGAATAAATCAGTTTATTCCACAGAAATTAAACCCAACATAAAAGTTTTACAAATTTAATATTAATAATAATATATAACTTATGATATTACACAATTTTGAAACGTATAAGTATATAAACGTATATACTTTTAAAGAGGGCGTAGTAGAGACAGTAAAAGTTTGTACAATACACATCAGTGCTGAAGAGAACTTTTATATTATTGTGTCATAAAGTATAGCATTAGAATTAAATGATGGATAGGAGTTTTTGGTACGTGGATGCTTTTTTGTCGTCTTGGGACTTAGCAGCCCCCAACATGGGGTGGCACTCGCCCTCATTACATACTGCGGGTTGTATCTTAAGACGCTCCATAAACACGCATACTCCTCTTATATATTTATGATACTCTATATACCTTGCTTAAATATAACGATCACATATATCCCTATAAAACCAACAGAAAATGTAAATTTTGAAATATTGAACAGCAGTCCATCTTTCGAAAATTATAATAAAATTTCAAACAAAGTCCAAGAACTTTGTATACACATAAAAACATGTCAGCCTACACATTTCTTATAATTAAATTGCATCCAATAACAAAAAGTCTTGCATTTCAAAGACGTAGTAAAGCTACCTGTCAATTTCTTTTCTTATCAACGGAAAAGGGAAGAGAGATATACTATCAGTACAACGACTACACTTCCAAGTAACAAAATTAGTCTTTATAATGATAGTGTGTTCCTTAAGAACGTAATTTGCAATGAAAATGCTAAAAGACTGAATTCAGAGTAATAAATCTCCTGGTTCAAGAATCGCCAGACCCGAAAAAGTAATTATAGAATTTGTTTGAATAAATTTATGGGAACTGTAGCAATCGTGAATTTAGTAGAACTGGAAAAAGTATGCGACAGAGATTCTCACTTTCTAGGTTTTAGAGTCACATGAAGCATTTCAGTTTTGCTCTAAAGCGACCTAACGAATTTGCAACCTCTTTTTAAGATTGCAAAATTGGGAACCTCTGCCTCGAGGGTACGAGAGGTCTATCAAGTAGAGATAATGCGTTCTGTGCCGGGTAATTTGACCTTCCCTCCTTTTCTCCTCGAATGCTCGAGATCCGCTTCTTCGACCACTTTGCATCGCAAACATTCAAAGACTATGGAACTCAATTTTATTCACATGATTTTCGCTCATTTGATATCACGATTTCGACATCTGCAAACTGATTACTTTTACTGCTTCTACGGAAAAGTTAGGATTGATTCCCAATCGGTTTATGATCTTTTTAAACTATTGTCATGCTCGAATCATACTGTTTGCAATTATTCCTAAAATTAAGCATAAACAGTCAGTATTTTAGGCTATATGAAATTGAATCTAAAGCGCTTGGAGAAAATGTTTAGGCTGTAAACATCTTTTACATTCATGTGAATTCGGTAGAGCTTCATAAACATTCCTCAAATATGTCCGTAATCCAATCTGAAGTATAGTGTGCACCTAAATGTCCCAATGATGTCAAATGAACATCACCGCTCCGACCAAATCCAATTACTACGTGGAAGGGCGCATCTCAATGTTGTTACCATTTGATGCACCCTGTTCTGGTGACCATATAGAACTTCGCTAAGCTTATTATGAGTCTATGATAATATTCTCGCAGTCCTGATCTTCATGTTTGTACTACTGTCGACAGACTTTCCCCTTTTTATCTGCAACTAACTACCGCAAGCTATGGATCAAACTCTCAACCAAATGATAACATATTCCCGCATGACCATCTGCATTTATTTTGAAATTGCTTAATCTCCTTTGAAAGATAAGGTACACGAATTTCCTTCCGCCTTTTTCAGCATATTATGTTTCATAATTCAAACAAGGTGGATAAACTAAAAATAGTTACATGTATATATTGCATATTCTATACAGTAGACTGCACTTGTCTCAGTGTCACTCTGTCCACGTAGGTAAATCCAGTAGCTATGTCAATATAGGATATATATTTACCGGCGTATTGGTACTAAGGCACCCCAAAGGGAGACCTGACATATGTGATGCTCATGGGGTAGCATCCCTGTACCCCTGCACGTATTCGGAACATGTGCGGAGAATAGAAGTGTCTAGAATTCTATAAACCAAGTTTGTTTGCACTTGCGCGTACGAGTTGTGAAGAGCTGCTTGATTATTTTCATTTCAATTGCTTCGCCTTAATGGTCTACGAAATCAACACACTATAGGCAAATCATCACACTTGAAATCTAATCTTCAAAAATTCCGTAGGGATTTCCCATCTACAATATTCATTTTAGAAAATGATTGTTAAACTTATTTATAGATAAAAGCAATCTACATAATCGTATTTTTTTCTACAAGAAAAATAAGTGTAGTCCTACATGTTTATATGGATAATTCTCTACAGAGAGGGCACTTGTGCGTCCAAGCAATAAATCATAAAAACTATTGATTGTATTGTACAAAAAATTGGCATGAATCCGTAGGTTTTCAACTTTCACCGGATCGACGGGTTTATTCTTAATCAATCTTCATGAAATTTGTCTGAGAATCCTAACATGTAAAACTGTATGAATTGAGTTCGATAAAGTCTAATCTATACAATTATCACTCTAGAAAACTATGAAAAATTACAAATGTTCTCTTTTTTTCAAGGACCCAGCTAGACCCAGGTTAGGGGCCAGACTGGCCCAAGTCTGGAACCGAGAAGAATCTTTGCAATTTCTGCACGGATAGTAAGATATAAGTGATTATTGAGTTCTTGGTAAATATTGGTATAAGAGAAAATGCACCTGTACGTGAAACTTGAGATGGTTTTTGCGAAAATGGCCGTATGCACACAGCATGGTGCAATCTCTATCTATGGTACTCTTACTTGTGGTTACGGTTTAGCATTTGGCATGACAATACGGCTGATCAGCGCATCGGTGAGCTCGATTATAATGATAATGGCGTTGGCCTTGTTACGTTGGTGAAAGGAGGAGGCGCGTCCCCTAATCGAGGGTGCAAATTTTTTCAAGCGAATGTTTTCCCCTGCAAGTATACAGATGTATCGTTTATTAACACACTCATTCAACTCGCCTTTTTAAAAATAGTGAACAACAGGTTGCTCTCTCAACGTCATTAATTTTCGTCATGTAATAAATGGTAAAACTATCTATCCCAATAATAATCCAAGAAAGTAATTTATCAGAAGGAAGTAAGTATTCGCTCAAGAATTCGGAAATACTTATTAGATTGACCAAAAGGGAAGTGAGGAAAAGAGAGGTCATACCCTTGAACGGGATGTACGAAGGAAAAATCAGCTTATACATATCTTGTGGATAAAAAATAACATCATTTGTAATAAGAATTCGTAACTGTGATGCTTACCACTTTGGGAAACTGGCTCATGATTTATTCCACAACATCGCAAGGACCTACACGTGTCCATGGAAGATATCCTACAGGGAATGGGGACGCGTCTGTTTCCATAAACCAAATTATTTTTATATCCCAGGATCTGCGTTCCTGTGAATTAATGATTAGTCTAGATGGTCACTTTCTACTTGCCTCCTTACTGACCTTCCCTATTTGATAAATGTTATTACAAATGAGTTCCGCTGTTAGTTGTATTATTGTATGCATGAAGCTTTGCCTTAGGTCGAATTCAAATTGTAAATAGGATATCCTGACATGGCAGAATACTCAATGTATATTGGATTTTTTTTTTCATATAAACCAAGGTTTAAAGAGTGGTACCAATTTTTTCAGATTTTCCTTTAGGGCCTCGTCATGAGTGCGTCGATACATTGTTATATATAAGACTTCCTTTAGAATTTCGCGTAACCAACGATTTACCAGCTGACGTCACGAGTCGGTTCTCATAAGTTTATGCAAAGAGGGTTGGCAGGACATCGGGTGGCTGTTCGGATGGCGAGAGCATTACGTAGTATAGAAGCTAGAGGTGGAGGAACAAGATGGCGTCCTCCCGAGAGAATTCTCGAACGAGGCCGCAATCCAGCAGATACACGTCCTGTCGACGACGTAGGAAACTACCCGCACCCCCTTCCTCCCTTTTCCTATCTATCTGCTCTCCCTCTCCCTCAGTTCATCTGCTTCTCTCTCTTTCTATTCTCTAAATCTTTCCATCTTCATTCCTCTCTCCACTGGAGCTTCTTCGTCTTTTCCGTGCGTGGTTTGGCCACGTTTGGCATTGGTCCCCCGTGTGTTTCGCAAACTGTCGTGTACACGCAGCGTTTACATCGACAAAACTTATACAAAGTGATGAGAATGCATAGAAACCAACATGGTCGATCAGCACGCGATTGGACACATCACGAGTTCAGAACTCCGGGCACCTGTCTGCGGGTATTACCAGGTAGTCCCACTAATACGTTTAAGTCCTCAGTATAGCTACCATGCTCTGCTCTTCGCTCTCCATTTCCGATAATCTGGTCAACTATGTTAAGCTGAAAACAATCAACAGATTTTTCATGATAAGTTAATTTGACAATGCTGATCAGTGGTCAACAACCAAATTTCATTTTAATTATTGATTATCACTGAACGCAGTAATACAAAAGATAAAGATAGTTAAGGATGTCAGAGGAAGAGGAAGAGAGGATAGAAAATATTATTTACCTGCTGATGTTTATCATACTAGAGGCAAAACATTGTTCCGGTACCAAGAATCCGGCTAACCTGAGTCAAGTTGAAAAAAATCAACAGATTTTTCTGAAAAGTCAATTTGAATATGCTAGTATTAAACAAAACTTGAATTTGATTGTTTACCAGAACTATACAGAGATGCAAAAGATAAAGATCTTTAAAGATCTCAAAAGAAGATTTAGAAAGAAATGATTTTATATGGGAAAGTGGATGTCAGAAGTAAGAAGGATGGAAAATATTATCTACCTGATGACGTCTATCATGCTGGTCGTTAAAAACAAAACATCGTTTCCAGTGAAATAATTTATACTATTTTTATATTCTGGAAATTGAATACAAATTTTATCTAAGAAAACTAGCAACTGTTAATTCTTTTTAACTGCACAAGAAAATATATAACTTGTAATATTTTTGAGGGGAAATAGTCTTTTCTGAGTGTTCTTGGAAGCAAAAGTCATGTGTACCTTACTACAGCCCTCAAGGGTGCTCTATCGCGACATTTCGCCATACCTCGCACCCTTCGACCTCGAATCATCCCATCTACTCTTCTCAAAGCAATCTTTCGACCTGGATGCATCGTTATCCTTCGACTAACTGGTCGATTCGCTCGTATCCACTTCCAAAACGACTGGTTAACGAGTAGAATTGCAGGAAAACCTAACCCTCATAGAATTAGTGATTGGATGTCAGTTATTTTTGATTGCAAAAAACCACGAGATTAACTAAAATAAAAGTCGGCATAGAAAACTCGAAAAACGGCTCAGGGAAAATTTTTGCGATTATTAAAGTTATAATAAGATTAATGTCAATTTGTTAATTAATTTTTTAGGAAATATCCATAATTTATTGTACATGTTTAATAACTACTAGTTTCTTTTTCAGTCTAGAGGGAAACATTTTCCAACACGTTATCGCATAGAAATCATCATTTTCAGAAAATGTATATACTGCTGATTAACAATGCCGCATATCGCACTGCTGATCCTCGTTTGTAGCATTATAACCAATATGCATAATACTAAATTATATTAAATTACGGTATTAAATGAATCTCTCATTTCATATATCGTAATGGTAACAATTAGTTTTCATTTGTGGATTTGTGTGTCAGTATGAATTAATGTTTTATTCAAGGAAAAGCAAACTTCAGTTCAAACACACAAATTTTGTTAAATGAAATATTTGCTGCTACCATGAGTATTTAATATTTGTTTAATATAAAAGTCATCTTAAATTTCCTTTCTTGGCACGAAATTTTACATTCGTTTAGTGTCTTTATTATTGTAATGTTATAAAGACACGTGTCAGGAATACTGAAAGATTCTACAATCTAGTGCGATATTTCAACAACCCTCACCCTGTTTACAGCTTCTAGGTCCTTTGTGCGAAAATGTCCGAGCAATATTGGGTACAGCAGGATGTGTGTATTTCTCACATTAACTTGTTTGCACAGGGTCGGTTCCGGTCGCGAGCGCGACACATTGCGTGCAATATCCTCTGTTTACATCACAACTGGCTTAATTTGTGCGCCAGTCACCAGTGGTCCTATGTTTTCTCTATAAATCCAAATTTATATCCGAATTATCGCGCGCAAGTGAATAAAATAAATAAAGTAGGACTCATTTCTGGAAAGATCATTAAACGTGTCACAGCTTCATTTCTTAATGTCTTATTCCTGATCACTTTGACGTTTTATGTGTTAAATTAGCCAAAATGTTTTAAAATCGATTTTAGAGAGCGTTTCTTAATTACCTTAGAGTTACTTTTAAAAATTGTAGACACCTTCTCTTATTTAAAAGGTTTTTCATAAAATGAGTGACACGTAAGTTTATAACATGGACGTAAAATTTCGCTGACCCCTTTCCCAAAAAAGCCTTTCGTAATCAATGGATGCTCCCATACCAAAATTGTTTTCAAATATTTAGCAACCCTAAATGGTTCCTAATTTACTTTAATTTAAAACTGCATATAATTTAAGAGTTTTAATTACAAATTAAAAATTAAACTTGAAATTTAGAATTTAGAATACTCCAAGTTGAAAATAGTTTCAATGTGTACGTCTGGAACACATCGCGATTCAATATTCTCAGGCGTTCAGCGAAAGGTATGTTTAATTCAACCATAGAATATGGTTATTATATGGACCAAAAAATATCTGGTTCATCCAAGACAATTTTTTGGGCAATGAAATTTAATTTATCATGCAGGTATTATGTTGATTGATATATAAGCCAATATTTTGAACGATATCCAAACAAATATTTTGTTAGTATAGACAGTTTATTTAGTAGTACACAGTTTTTTATACAATTTACCGTAATTTTGAATAGATTTAAATTAAAAATGGTGCATTTCTATAATTAACTGATACTGAATATTCTTTTAAGTTTAAAGTCTTGCGCAACACCTTCGCAAATGAATAAAGCAATTAGAAATGTTAATGTTAAGTTGAGACGAAAAATAAATCGTTAGACAAAAAACAGCTCAGTACTGACAAGTTTTGTGTGTGTATAATTAAACCATTTAAAAATTTGAAATAGGATGATGGAAATCCTCAGGTTCCACGAGACTAAAGTAATTTTCTTTAAATTCGTAATTCTCAGATAATCCACATAATAATCGTGATCTACATAATGTGCCAAAATGTAAGAATCATATATCAAGATTTCTGATCTTTTAGGTTAAACAAGTCATACTCTTGTATCTCAAACCCACAATAAAATTCATTTGAATTGCTTTTCCTCGCGAATTTTATTCTTCTTCCTCAATATTCAAAACGCTTGTCAAATTTCCATATTTTCCGTTTTTCTTGGAGAAAATCTCAATTATATAAACGACAAGAAACACAAATAATTTTTAAGAACTTTGCAAACTATTTATCGCATACCAAATTTACTGAAAAAAATTGAGAAGTTGTCACTAGTTAATTCATGTTCTGGCTATTTTAATTGATTATATCTTATTTTTAGCTCAAATTTTAAGTGCTATAAGATCTCTACGTGTACAAAAAGATTTCATGATAATTTTCAAATATCTTACCACTTACTTTAGTTATTTCATATAAATAAAAATTAGGTATTGTCCTAGAAAAGATAAAAATATCTCATTCTTTTAACTTTTTTTAAAAATTATGGGTCAACAAAACAATGAATATTAGCGAAAATCTAAATATATAGAAATTTTATAAGACTAAAAGAATTAGTATATTATTTAGATAATGAAAAGAATGGAATATTAGAAAATTTTAGAAAACTGGAAATTGGGGGTCATTCACAAAATAGAGAGGGGAGGGGAGGGGGGTAGAAATTCGTGAAAAATGTATCATGTATTTTCTGAATGGCCCCTTATACTGATTTTTTAACTGGCCTTGCAGAACATGAGAATACTGATATTCAAATCCTTATATATAGTTATAAGATATTCAAAATTATACATTTAAGACTGCTTTAATTTCCAATTTTTTCGACCCACCCTATAGATATAAGAAAGTAGTATAACAAATGTCAAAATGCTTCTTTTATTAATTTAGAAAATTAAAATTTATTATTAACTTTTAATTTGTTTACAACTGCTAATTTTTTAATATCACTGGGGTTGATCACTCAAATTTTGAGAGGACACTAGATGTTAAGATTTAAAAAATTTAAAAAGATTTCAGAAATATTTTCAAAGATTTTAATGCATTTCAAATTATTTCACGTGCCTTCAGCAAATTTCAAAAAAATGTTGAGGAACTTCCAAGGATTTCAACAGATTTTCGACCAATTTGAGAAATTAAAAAGAATGACAGACTGTAAAGAATTGTAAAATATTTCAAAGTTTTATAACAAAATATCTCTGAATTTGAAGGAATTTTTAGAGAATTTCAAAGGTTTAACGCGTTTTCAAAATATTTTAGGGTAAATCATAAAACTTTTTAAAGTTTTAAAGGATTTTAAAGAACTTTTAGGCATCGCTTAGTGTTCTAGACAATTTGAGTAATTTTCGAAGTATTTCGAAAAATTTAAACAGACTTAAAGGATTTCATAGATGTTTTAATGATTTCTAAGAATCTTTTGATATTATATGGCATATAAAAAGATTTTAAGGGATTTCACCGAATTTTGATGAGTTTCAACCATTTTTAGGAAACTTTTAGAAATTTAGTGAGATTTTAACAATGATTTGAAACTTTTTATTTGGTTTTTAAAATACTTCGCAAGATATTGAAAATCTTCTAAAGATTTCAAGTAATTTAAAAAGATTTCCAAGGTATTTCTAGTATTTTAAAAGATATTAGGGATTGTCAAAATATTAAAAAATATTTAAAGTGATTTTAAAAGATTTCTCGTGGTTCCATATTATTTAAAGTGATTTATTTTAATATTATTATTGATCATTTGTGAGATATTCTTTTCTAGTTAAAAGTGCATTACATTTTTATTAATTGAAAATATCCACGTTAAAATTATAAAATTCACAGTGAATTTAAAAAAAAATGTTACCTGTGCGTTGCACTTTAATTACAAATAAGAATTACTTTAGTTTTAAATATTTAAGAAGATCTTATAAAACAGAAGAGAACTTGGTGTTTCCACACACTCTGTTATACCGACTCTAATATCCATGTATATTAATTATACTATATGACGGTATATTAATTTTAATATACGATATATGAAAATTTCTAACTCACATGCATATTAAAATTTGATCAAATTTTTTTAACAGTGGACATCTAAAAATATTACACTGGTAAAGTAAAAAATGATTCATATGTATGTAAAAATGATTAACTGGCTCAAAGTTATCGTGGCATAGTAAGTGGTGGCGAAACGACACAATCTCGTCTCGGATACGATTATATACTCGTAGGTATGAGGTTGAAAAAGAAATGGCCAGGCGGAATTACGTGGTCAGTGGTTGGTCAGTGGATAGTGGTAATTCCGTCACGCCGTAAAGGTTGCTTTTTATTGTCTCTGGACCTGTACAGCTATCAACCCCTACCAAACAGTAGTATCACACATTCTTGCATTCTCCTTCCCTTTCTTCGTATTTTTGTCTCTTGTTCCTTTTCCTGTATATCTGTCTTCTTTGCTTGTGTCATACTCGCGTAGTTTGATTGTCCAGGTTTTATTATCACTTGGGATTCTACGATGCCTCCTTTTCTTGTTCTTTTCATTGGTCACGGAGTTGCAGTAACACTGTAAATGTACTGTAATGTTTCACGGAATTAAATGTCCACCTGGAAATTATACGACTCAAGTAAACTGGATTTAATTAGGTTTAAATTAATACCTGCGTTTCTCTCTCTTTTTTTTCCTTAAACAGCGTCAATATTTTTCATAAGATAGGTAAAAAATTGTTTTCTAGTCTCCTGATTGAATTTATAGATTCAAAGAGGCAGCATGATAACAAAAGGTTGAATTTGCGCAAGATCCAAATCGAATTAGTGGGCATGGTTTCGTTTGGTGAAAAATAGGATGCATTTTTACGGACGTATTAATACACAGCCGGAAATGTACTATGATCGGGTTTGTAATGCAGCCCTTGGGGCCAATATGATACATTTGCTTTGCATACAGGATATGGAGAGGAGGATGAGGTCGAGAGCGATTGTATGGTACTATAGAATGGTAAAGAGGGCGCGTGAACGAGAAAGATACAGAAGCGTAAGAGAGGGATAGAGTGCGTATAGATACAAGTACGCGTGACTGCATTTCATAACAAGCTACAAATAGACCGTGTTTGTCTCCAGCTAGTGAGGCGATATTCAACCAATTATGTCTGTTTATCATCAGCAGATTATTGTCTTATAATACATATGGATGTAGGTAAAAATTACGAAACGGATTTGAATCTGGCTGAAGGTTAATTGAACGAGAAGTGTGTTTTCAAACAAACAGGATCAGTCTCGTAATTGTAAGTAATTGCTCAGTGAATATTTTTTACCAGGTGCCCACAATCAGTTGAGTGTCGATGTTAGGGTCACAATTGTGCCGAGCGATGATCGAGGACAATGGTACTTGTTACGAAGGCAACGAGATGTCACCGAACATGAATTAGCGTCGTGACTCGTGGTCGAGAGAGCCAGAGAAAGAGGGGGAGAAAAATGATCGAAAGGGTTTGACAGGAAGGGAGGAAGGTGAAACAAAGAAAAAGAAGACCGATTCTTCTTGTGCAATTGGTACAGATGCGTGGTACCATGCCAAATGGTATGTGCTATTCGTTCTCCGACTTACAGGATTCGGAATTTATGAACTGTCGATCTAGCATCATAATTCGTTGAGTATACAGGGAGCATGTGATTCATCCTTCAAGTCCGGAGGCAAAACCCCCGAAGTAACCTGAGACGAGTTTACGAGGGATTTATGTCGGAATATGACGAGCCCCTTGCCCATATGCGGTTCGCGAGGTTACATTCCCTAATTATCAGGAAGGATTAGCTCCCTATCGTCATATTCTCTCGAAATCAAAAGCTCAAACGTCAGAAATAAGCTTGAAAATGTTCGGTTCGCTTTCGCCCGCTAATCAAGAAAAGAATATTGGCGATATGGTGAAGTAAATTCTGATTTTGGATATCTTTGAAGGTGAATGAACACATGGTGGATGGTTACGGCTGGTGCGTTTCTACAGTCTACACCCTCTATTTGGATTATGGACTTGGTACGATGCTGGTGTCTATAAACAGAAAGGGAGGAGAGGTTTGAAAACGAGAGAGAGATGAAGAAATATGGGCAAAAGGGAGAGACTGCTGAATGGTAGAAGCACCAGGTCCTCGTGACCGCTATGACAGATTGAAGAGAGGCTTGGTCCTTTTGGTGACCAACGAGGCGTCACGATGCTTACCCCCTCCATTTCTCCACTAACAAAAGACGCAACCCCATTCTTTGACGTGCTGTGTGGTTCGTATCCTCATATATTGCATTGGTGACACTGATCGAGTTTAGGTTGACCTCTTCACAATAAGCAAGGTGCTACAATTATTGAGTCCAATACAATTGTGAAAAAATTGGACCATGTGCTAAAATATTTGTAAAACTGGAAGTATTGCTAAAAGGCTAGAAAAAAATATAATGGAGTAATTTTATGCTGATGGTAATTTTTCCTCTCTTGATTAAAGGAACAATGTAACTCGAAATGTAATAGGAGGTCTGCAACGACCAATCAGTGGTCTAAGTATACTTGACGAGATAACGCGTGGCTCGTTGAATATAACGAAAAGTAGGTGATACACAATGTCCCTTGAAGACATTAAGATGGCGTAAGGTGGCCGTTGAGCAGATACGAGAAAGGGTCGTTCAGATATTATGACCAAGCCAAAACGCACGTTAGAGACAGTCAAACTACCCAGTCTTATTGAAACATCATGGGTAACCATTTCGAAAACTGCGCCCGACAGTAGTCCATAATAGAAATATTTCCGAAAACAATACTGATCTTAAGAAGGATATACATATGTAACACAGTGGGTTGGCTCAAATGAAAAACAGTTTTCTTCTTATTTGAAGGTAAATTGATGAAAAACTGTAAATATGTATTTCTCTAATTATTTTAATAAATCCAAGGGATTAAACGAGGCTATTGATGTTTCTGTAAATTGAAACACAAATCTATGAATATCAAATATATATTTCAAATTTCATAAAAAAAAAAACAGCTATTTTAAAATACCCTTATGTCTCAAAAAG
>JAAAKG020135280.1:0-13574 GCA_010014905.2 Druon quercuslanigerum
CAGAAGGAAAGTGCAGCGTATAATAATAATAATAATAATAATTTATTACGCTCAAGTGATCAAAAATTGTATACCAAGCATTTCTCAACTCACGCTCAAGTGATGTGCAGCTTTGCATCGTTCAGTCAATTAACTGTGTTTCTTTTTAATTGTTTTAGTTCTCTTAACCTTATATAAAAAGTTGTTGAATATTGATCATCAAGCATCTTTAAGATTTTTTTCATTCACTTTTGAATTTATCTAAAAAACTGAAACCACCAGCTGACAAGCACTAGCCTCTATTCTCATTGCATATCCTTCTATACATTTTCGTTACACGGCTTTGGACATGTATAACAAATAGAGCTTCAGGAGTCATGTTTCAATTCATGAATCTGAAGAATTTTAGACTTGTGAGCAATATCATTATTACTTTCGGTAATGTTTACTAAATTTACAAAAATTAGATATTTACTACAGGGTGTGTCTAGATAAATGTAACACTTAACAATTTCCACTTTTAACTCACGGTACATAAAATGTGAAATTTTTTTATTCTATCTGTGGCATGCTGCTTTTAAGATTACAGTCATGTTTAGTCTATATTGAAATGGAAGTAATTTATCTCGCAATATTTATATAATCCTAAAGAAATTTTTCTGATTATCATAAGCGAGTCGGCAATAAAAAAATCTTGGGACTTTAAATCTTACCTGCATAACTCCCTTCGTAATGTCTAAGTCTCGTGACACAAAATAACACCGTTTAACAACTATATTATTCTAGGAGCATAAATCTATTATCATTCTGAAAAATTACGATCCACACGCTTTTCAGAGAATTATGTTCCATGATATTCTTTAATTCAAAGACGGCAAAGCTCCTTTAAAAACAACAAATATTACAGAAGCTTTTCTCCTGCTTAACCCTTAGCAATTTTAAATTGATAAGTTAAGAGTAAACATATAATAAATAGATTCCCGAACCTTCATGAAACTCGACTTTGCCTGAAAATAATAATAATCATGGAAAGTGTATTTTCGGAAGCATAGTCGTTCTTGCAGAATGCGTATCTGATCTAGATTCTGACATTTCTTTCTAAAAGTATTTTTTCAAATCACACACAGAGAACTTGTGCTCCAGCAGTAAATAATCTTCTTATTTCTGGTTCTATTCTAGCCCGAGAGTTACTTGTAATTTTTTGCGATAAATGCGTAACGAAGGGTGTTAGGGGCGGTGGAGGCGGAGTTTACAGAAGGTAGAATCTACTGATCATAAATTATTCAAAGAAATGAGCTATTTCCTTGAATATATTTTTTGCGTGAAGAAATATCGAGGACATATTTTACACGAAGTTTTAATTAAATGAAATAAATATTTCGTTGAAAATTTAGCATTATTTATACAAGTATCCTACAGACATATTTATATTTGGCTTTTATAGATGTATTCTATTTTCTATTGTTTGTTTCACTCATTGTTTAAAATATATGCCTAAGTTCGGACTTGATGCGAAAAATATATTTTGAGATTAAAAATCATGAGAAAAATAAAAAGTTAATTCGTCGGAAGTTGTACGTTCTCTTTTTAGCTTTGATTGTTCAAAATTTTTAAATATTTAGGTCAATATTTTAATTGTTGATCTTAGGTTTTTTGACCAGGGAATATTTTAATATTAATTTTAGATGTTAATTTTGTTATTATATTTTTCAATCTCAATTTTTTTCACGGATTCAGTTGCAGGAATTCCTTCATTGAAAGAAAACACTATTTACGTAACAATGTGGGACGGTACTACTTTTCTTGGATGAATCGACCACAGGGCCGATACATATGTATCCCGGTTTATTATCCGAAATGCAGAGCCTGTCTGCTCAAATATTTTTTATATAGGAACAGCACATCTTTCCTTTAAATTAAGCATCTTCATATTAAAAAGCATGCTATTATGAAATTAGAAAATAACCAGATTTACTTAACGGAGAATTTCGAACTGTACGATAAAGATGAACATAACCATACAAGTGCAACTGGAGGTGTAGAAGGCAATTTCCTAGAGGCTAACCATATATACATTGCATTGGCGAAGAAAGGAGTGTATAGATCAGATTTAGAGTAGCTTTATTCATGATGAACGTGGTGGGTAGGACTAGACTTGTAATTTTTAAGATCGACAGAAAAATTTTTAAAGGCTGTCAATTCTATTTTGTTAATTCAACAAATTACCTGTTACAATATTTTTAACTTTGTTTTTTTTTATGGTCTCGTTCTGTAATTATGTGCATCAATTGTACTAATAAGAATTGCATATACATTTTAACTCAAAGAAATTCGTGATTAAATCTATACAAGAGTAAAAAGCTAAATCTTGTTTTTCTGACAACTAACAGCGTCAGGCGTGTCTTTACGTTGGTCTCTCAATCTATAATTATATTTTTGTATTCTATTACAATCTTGGAATGTTAATTATTGAGCACATTTTGTTGTTATTTAATTATTGCTTTTATATTACAAGTAAATGAAAAAAGTATTTAATTACCAGAAAAAATATCTACCTTATTGATTGTTTCACGCCACTAGTTTGCTTAAAATTTTCATGGAGACAGGCTGGGATTTAATGTCACCAAATATCAAAGGATTTTTATGGGATTTCAAAATATAGGGTAAAGTGGTCCGATACCGACCGGTAGTCCCATCCCGACCCCCCCCCCCATGTTTCCTAATACACGCACTGCCACAGAATTCATCGGTGGTGGCTTTTGAAAGAATTTATATCACCGAAAATTTGGAGGTATTCCGCTATTCTCCTCTCGTCATGTAACCTGTGTTTTTCGAACATTTTCAGTTTTAACATTCACGAAATTTATTTGGAAGCTGAAGATAAATCGCGTTGCCGGTGTTTCTTTTTATCGTGAAAGATCCGAAGGTAGGTTTTTTTGATTCGTTAGGGCTTCGAATTTAAAACGCGGTTATGGATGTATTTAACTTGCATCAATGTGAGTGAATGACAAGTGATTTTTCGAAAAAAGACGTGGTGGCCCGAAACCGACCCCCTGAAGGGTGGTCCGAAACCGACCTTCACGATTTCGCACTCTTAAGGTTTTCTTAAGGTTTTCTGAACAGAAAAAAGAAGCTCAAAAACAGAAACAAAAGAAACAAGAAGAAAATAAGAAGCAGCAAAATAAAGAACAACAAAAAAACAAGAAAAGCGAAAACATTCAGCTTCAAAAAAGTATCCGTCCATCAGCTTTCGCAGTTACGTCGAGTCAGAAATACGTAAGCTCAGATAGCAAATAAAATCATTTTCTTTTTTTGATGGTGAATAGTCATGAATTCTTTTCCTCATTTTTATTTTATAAACTCCTTGTTCTTTCGAATTTCTTTGAAAAACCCTGAAGCTGTTATAAAATAAGTAACATGTACAAATGTAGTACAGAATATAAATACAAAATTATTCTACAATTGTTGTATTTCACTTCAAACATGAAAAATTAGTTTGAAATAGTAATTTCTTTTTGTTTTCTTTGAAATAAATAGGGGGTCGGAATGGGACCATGGGGGGTCGGTTTTGGACCGTGCTTTCTCGATACGACCGAATTTCTTACTTTCATTGCGGCCAAGTTATTTAAACAATAACTACCAGAACACCATGTTCAGCAGCTCAAAATGTACGTAACCAATTACTTCAAAGCTTGCATATGTCTTACGCACAAAAAAATAATTTAATACACTTTTCAAGCTGATTTTGCTTAAGGGGGTCGGTTTCGGACCACTCTACCCTACAATAAAAATTTCTTATAGATTTATAAATTTTTTTATAAATTCCAAAGAATTTTTTAAGAGTCGAGAATTTTAAAGGATTTTAAAGGTTTTAAGAGATTTTCAAATATTTCAAAGGATTCTAAAGAATGTAATTTAATACGTCAACAAAATATTATGTTACAAATTATTTTGAGTTATAGTCTATTTTCAAGAAATAGAAAATAAGTAGCAAACATTAATTTTTAAGGGTGAAGAAGACTGTAACAGTGAATAACAGAAAAATTCGAATAAGCCATGTTTACGAATCATTTTCTGCTTCCTTCAGTTTCCAATAGTTACGCTATTCATTCATGTATAATTAAATATGTTTCCCTACGACTATTATGAACATCAAACTTCGAAAATCAAATACTGTTAAATTTTAAGTCAGCTTGTTTTTGAAATTTCTAAAACAACATTTTTGATATTCAAAGCCTAACATTAACAAATGATAACTTAGAAGTTGTATAATTTTACAGGTATTAATTTAAAATTCGGTTCTATTGTTTATGGTCTACTGTCTATTTTCAGATTTATTGCAAAATCGGTAATGTCTTAAAATGTTCATATATTAATTTTTTTATTTGTTCATATTGCAGTTTAAAAAAAAATCGTTTTTAAAGTTTCAAATTCAAAGACGGTACTTTGAAATAAGTTTTTCTAATTAAACATATCTTGCTTCTATTTTACTTGTGTATTATGATTTTATTCTAAATACTACAAAATTTATAAAGCTATCATTCTTAATTTATCTAAAACGTTTACTTGACAAATTGTATACTATGATTTATGATAATGATAATCATTTCAAATCGCATAATTAATGATAAATTCCAAAATGTCATATGTTACGAGAACAAATAAAGTGCGGTGAAAACTCAGTAGTAGTTTATGGGGAAATAATTGCGTCATTCGAATAATTATGGAGCGAAAGGAAGGTGGTAAGAAATGTGGAATATTCGTGGATATCGTATGTTTTGACGATATTTAACTATTCTAAGAACGATAAAAAACTTTGCCTAATACCCTTCCAAAAGGTTTTTTTTACGCCCTCTCGATTATCTTTACGCATTTTGCAAACAATAAATAATTGAACTCAATAATTGAAGCTAAAAACGAAATTAGCTTTTTTTCTAAATAAGACAGGTTTTTTGGTCTTAAAAGCAAATCACAGAAGAAAGTTTTAGAGTAAGAAAAAAGTATTCAGTGCATTTGTTGACATGGTAGATAGAAATAAACTTTGGGAAATCCTGCAAGAGTACGGCGTTAACAAATGTCTCCTACAAGCTATAAAAACAGTATATACGGGTGGCAGAGCGAGTGCAAGAGTAAATAGTAAATTGAGTGGCTTGTTCGATATTATGCAAGGCGTTAGACAAGGATGCGCTATGTCTTTATGGCTAATAATACTATTAATGGACAAGTATTTGAGAATAGTTAGCGTTCGCAGATGATAAGCTTGTCAAGGCAGAGTCAATCGAAGACTTGCAAAGAAAATTCAGTAAACTGAATTTAACCATGCGGAGCGCAAACCTCAAAATTAACGTAAATAAAACATAGACTATGGTGTTCGAAGGAAAAAATAAATAACAATATGCTACATTTTTTTAAATGATAAGAGAATTGATCATCATTATAACTCTAAAAATTTGATAATCTCTTCCTAACACTAATCCTTCCCCACTGAGTGAGTTACGCCTACCCCGAAAGGGAAACGGCCTAATGGTGTAAAAAAAAGGAAAGCTCAAGTTGTTCCCTATAAGACTATGTAGATTAGAAACTGTGATTCAAATTTTTAATTGATGAAAATATGCGTTGCGTACTCTGGAACGATCATTGTTTCTTTCGACTTCTTTTTAGTTGATTGCGCCATTTTGAGCTGTCTATGATGCTCTCACCGGCTGCAGCTAGTCGACTGGTCAGTTAGTCCTCACGCTCTGACCTGAGTGGACGTGTGTTGTCGCATACCGGGATTTGTGATGTGTGCGTGTTATGAGTGCGGTGTGTTCCGAGTAAATCAAGTTCCCTCAGTCCAGCGGTAAAGAGCCCGCCTGGCGACCACACTGTCATGAGTTCAAATCTTCTTTCAACTTCGTTTTCGCAATTGTAAACATGTGACATAATAAACCCAAATCACAAACCAGAGCGTCTACTTGACTTCTTTGATCTCCTATTACCCCTTCTCTCCATCCAGAAAATAACAATCAATACTGTGGTTTTTAAGTCCTGCCCATTGCAAAACATTTTACACATTTATTGTATTTTCTGTTATGAAAAATAATAATGCTATATCGATGGGTTCTATGAATATTAGGCTACCTTTCCGCTGCTGATAAGAATTAGGCTAATTTTATTTAGCTAAGGTTTCAGGAGGAATAAATAACCCATTATTTTTTAAGAACTTTTCCTACAAATTCAAAACTCCAGTATTTTGTATTACATTTTGTAAGACAATTTAGGCTCCTATAATTTGCAATGCAATAAATTTTTAATGATTTATATTTCTCTTAACACTTCTATGCCGTTACTAAATTTCTTACAAAATGAAGTTAGCCTAATTCTTAACGGTAACGAAAGGATAGCCTATTATTCGTAGAACCCATCGATATGCTCGTGCATATGAGCATTCGTCACATAAAATTTGTTGATTAATAAAAAAAAACTATTTAAATCAGACGCGATCTTAGATAATCAACGGACACATATCATCAGAAGACTGTTGTCTCATTTATTATTAAGACGTTTAAAGAACGTGCAACAATTGGTTAAATTTTTTATCTGGAATTCAACGTATAGCATGTCCTATAAAAGTTATAGCTAAAGTCTGAAATTCATACAAGAACGTCTTACAAGTTTGATCTTAAATTCAAGATCACTGTAAAAGCTATAGATCTTTTTTTCTGTGTCATTTTTGGGTGCCCTATTTTCTTGTACAAGAACTTCATGCCGCTATTTTCAATGAAAAATGAATCAAGTTTTTCAACAGAAATCTAATTTCAGTACAGATAAACACTGTTTTTTCTGATTCTTATTTATTACATAAAATCAGCCCTAAAATAATCATTTTTTACAGCGATATTTACGGGTTCGCGAGACGGGACTTGAAAGATCAGAATAATTTTTCTAATCTTTTTTTATTTATTTATTTTTTTAGCTATTATGCTGCATTAAGATGTAAATATATATATATCTATATTGTGTGATTTTGATGAGATATTATTGAAGTTAAAAAACAACTTTTTTATGTTAAAAAATGTTGGTTAAGCTGATAATGTAGAAAGAAAATGTTAGGAACTGACACTTAACACTTTCAAATTAAACGCTGATGGGTGACGCAATTTTAAATTATAGATTTTTCTTTTGGAAAAATTTCTTTAAAAATCTTTCTGATTAATGATGCTATTTATGCATAGCCAACATCAAATTATTCTAAAGACGTGTAAAAAATGGATGACTTGTCAAAGATAATGTTGGACCAACAAAAAGAGACATCTGCTCAAGGATTTTTCTACTCAGGCGATATTTAGCTTACGATATAAAAATAATGATTTACATTTTAGTATTTTTACTTCTTCCATGCAATTTTAAATTAGTACTTTAATCTTTAATAATTTGGGAGTTACTGTGGGTAATAAATTAAAAAATTAAGAAACATTCTTAAATATGCGACAAACAGGTTTTCTTATTCCAGTATAATTATTTTAACGAATAAAAGATAAGATATTATCTAAAAATCATAAAAGTTAGTACATAACCGCAGACGTTTATCGGGCCAGTTCATGTTAAATTCTTGAAAATTTATAAATTCTGTTCTCCGTGATAGTGTCTTCTGAGAAAAAGATGAGGACTTATACTCTATTTCTGTCGTTATTGGGCTTCCTGCATTTTGAACGTAAGTGACCTATCAAAAGTGTTTACTCTCTAATCAGAAATCTTCGCATTAAAAGTTTACAGCTTTAACAATAAAGTCCTTTTTTGGTCAAACTTTATATCTGTAGAAGCTTTAATTTATTGTATTATATGTATTAACTGTATATTGTAAAGAAATTTTACATAAGGCAAAAACCATTACGTTTTGCTATCTAGAGTTGAAAATAGCAAAAACTAAAAGATTTTAAAATGAATGAACCTACATTTTTTAAATATTATTTAAACTTTCTATCACTGTTTTTTTCTCAAACTATTCATACCATATAAATACCATAATAAAGTGCCTAATTTGTCAGTTTGAAGAACTAACAAGTTCCATTGAAGGTCAAATTATATATTTTTTACACATAATATTTACTTATTCCCAAACTATAATGTCACCACATAGAGCATAGATTGCACCATAATTTATTTTCGAACAACCGAAATCGATATTTTGTTACGCTTTTTTACGCTTGTTTTAAACAGAGCAAAAGAACTTACAATTTTACAAAACATTTAGAAAAATATAATTGAGAAACTTTCTGACAAACATGATCAAATTTGAGCTTTTACAGCTAAACAAGTTTCAGCTTGAATCCCAGAGAATTAGATTGTTTTAGATTAACAAATGCAAAACCTTTGCTTTGAATTCGTGGAACAAACGTAAATACTGATAGGAGCATTCAAGTGGGTCAAAAAATAAATGTTTTAAGAATGTTGAACAGATACGTCTGGGATGGTAATACATGAGGATCCTGAAAACCATTTGAAATCGATTAACAATCGCCCCTATTTTTGACGCGACAATCTTTTTTTTACTCTGCAGAAAATCTTAGCAGCCTGGATACGTTCTACCGGATACTTTTGAGAACTATTGTGGGACCTACCGACTCCTTTTGTGGTACATTATTTTAACTAAAACAAACTGACTCTTGATTCAAGTAAATATATAAACGTTTATATAGATAACGTTAAACTTGGAAAGTGCCATAAGCACCCCATTTTTTTCGAACATAAAATACACCCACTTTCGGTTACTGTGTGGATATAAATATACTCCCAATTAATTTAGTTTTGGTCCAAGTATCGAAAATTTAATGACAGGCCGTCGAGTTGTCATAGTCTTTTTTAAAGTAGTACTGCTTGAGGATCATCGTGAGGGTAAATAATTTACATTCTCTTTTTAACGGAACCTATTTTTGCCGTTAGCATAATGTTAATAAAAAAAGAAACGATAATTTCTCGGAACCATTCATACAGCTTTTTATTTGCCAATCTTTGCCAATTTTATTTGGCAATAACTGCTCAAGGTTTTTCTGTTTATCATCGTATTGGTATATTTAGAAGTTTAAACTTTATCTATGCAGAGACTTTGACGTGAATAAAGATAATTATAAAAAATTTCTTTTCCGAAGTATAGTTTTTCAAAATATAATTTTCTTATTTCTACGCAGCGATTTGGAGGATACATATTTATATTTTTTGAATTATTTTTTGTCTTCCTATTCATAACACAGGACAAAAAAAAAATTGCGTGAACCCTTTACGAGACTAGTGCATCCATGTGTATTTTGAGCCTCTGAATCCGAGCTGAATCTTTGTACTTTGCAGATAATAAAGTTGAGTATTTGTGCCGCTGTAACCGAATCCGACCTCAGAAATTCCCTTAGGTGTCAAATTTTTTGTCTAGCCTAGGGAAAATAATTAGATATTGAGAAAAACTTACTGTTTTACTTAGGGTAGGTCACATTAAATAGAACCTGAGCGTTTTACGCAGACTGCATTTACTGCATTTAAACATTGTTTTTAAATAATTAACTAAAAACGGAATTTTTCATTTTTTTATGTTTCTCTGTCAAAATTGTTAACTTAACTTTAAAAATAATCTTTAGAAATAAAATGACTAGTTAAAAACCAAGATTAAAGAAGAATTGTAACGTATTTTTAAAAAGTTAGGGATATCGCAAGAATTTAGAAAATTCAGAAAAGTTTAGAGGGTTCAGAAAATTTTAAAATAATTTAAAGAATTGGGAAGGACTTTTGATTTTTTTAATTCTACACAATTTAAAATATTAGAAATAATTCCAAATATTTCAAAATATATTCTGAAGGAAAATATATTTCCTGAAATTTAATATGTCGTATCTCAGTTCTATGTGAAGGTAAACCCTTGACATTTACAATCTTTTGACAGTTTTAAATTACACTGCCTCAGCTTTTTCTTAAACACGCTCATCAGTAACACATAAATTGTCTTCCATCTAACGCCTGCTTCTAATTAGTTAATCTTTAGTGGTTATTTATATATATTATTATAAACTCTAACAAATGTATCATCTCAAAACTTCTTTCATTTTTCCATAATTTTTTTTGTTTTATTTTTATTGCCATTTTTTATGATTCAAACCAGAAAAAATTTATAACAGAAAATGTTATTGGAAGTTGGTGTGATTTTTACCATGCAAACGTGGAAACTTATTTTAATCTTTAATAAGTCTAAAGGATCTATAGATAATAAATTTAAGACATGAGAAAAGCTCTTTAATCTGAGTTCAAAAATCATTCTCACTTCACTTAAGTTATTTCACCTGATAAAAGATGAGTTTTTATTTGGCAGAGATCATAAAACTTAGTACATGTATCAGTGACTTTGACTTCTGTTTTGCGATGTTACGTGTGCTGATAATGCAATGAAGATTAATACTAAAGTTCTATTCCTTGCGTTATTGGGTGTCTCGCATTTTAAACGCACATTCAACCTAATGATAATATTAATATGTAAAATAAATATGATTTTTATGTTCTTAAACGTGTTGAGTTTAGAGCCTTTAGTTAGAATTATTCGTTTCTAAGGTTTCCATATTTAAATTAAAGTTGTCTGTTATCGAAGATTTTACCCGACCATGCTTTAAATTATTGTAATATATACAATCTTTTAAGTGTTACGAAGTTTTCCATTAAAATAATCTATTTTCGAAGCAGCCAAGGCTCGAATGACAAAAAATTTTGTGCCGTATATCATAGCAAATAAGAAATATGCTTCATATTAGGCACTTTAAAATTGGAAAACGTAAACACTGATTAATTTCAAACTAAATGCACGCAAATTCCTTAGGTATACTAAAATTTGTATCATGTTTAATGACGGAACGAATAATTTACTTATTGAAAGAAGCTTTAAAGAGTCTTAAAAATTGATGTTTAATGACAAGAGATTCAGTCTACGTCTGTGCCTTTCGTCAGCTTGATTTTCTTTTATATCACCATTTAAGATTTAAGATAAAACTGCTCAATCAAAAAGAATGTTTTACACTAGATAGTATCTAATTAGGATCGTCATTAAATTGGAAGACAAATAATGCTTGAGAAAAATCAAACTGGTTTAATGTTACAAGTATAATTCTAAAACCTGGTTTCAGGATTTTTTGTCTCCACTTTAGGTGCGTACTTTCTCAAATGCACCAAACTTCGTGGGACGTTATAACTACATTCTGTATTATATGACGAATTACTACTTAACTTAAACATAATTTCGACTAGCCAAATAAAGTAACAGCATAAAGGAGGTAGTTAGACGCATAATCTAAACAATGAGTAATACAAACAATAAAATAGCCTCAGAAGAAATTGGATTGGAGATTAAGTGTTTGGAATACTAGCCGGGTGAATGATGTCAAGGTAAAATAATGACGAGAAACTATGCGCGTAAGGAAACTAGATATTTTATGAGTACTTAAATTAGAGAAGAAGGGATGCAAAAGTATAGATATAGAAAGCCGCGTTGAGAGGCGTATTTAAAATATGGTCATGAGTAGATAGTGAATCACATTGTAGACTAAGAGTAGGCATTATTATGAAAGGAAGATAGAAGTAGCATCTCGGAGATCATGATTTCGTATCTCCCAGACTACTGTGGTCTAGAATAAAAGTAGGAATCAGAAGATTATTTATCACAGCATGTTACTTTCCAGTTGATAGTGATCCCAGGAAAGTAAAATGTGCCATTTAGGACACTACATGTCGCAATAAATAATTTTGTATACTATGGTGAAAGAATATTTCTGCCAGGGGATAGGAATTGATGGGTCGGCATCTCAAATTAGGATACAGAAAGAGTACTAGGTAATTTCGGGGATTCAAGAAGAAACTAGAATGGAGATAAATTAGTTGTCTTCTGATTAGAAAATAGTCGATTTATTACAAATACTTGGCAAAGTATAATTGAACTTGTTGTTGGGGATGAAAGACTAAGAGATCTAGTCAAATATACAAGGGTCATTAGCGGTACTGAATGCAATACTGATGATTATCTTCGTATATCTAAAACGGACATAGGTTATTAGGGAAATACTTAGGTATTTGAGGATGTAAAAAAAATCAAGAATACAATACAAACAAGAATCAAAATTGAGAAACTACAAAAACCGGACGTTTTAATAGATTTCTAAAATACGATAATCGAAAGCATAGCTAGGGCAACTTAGCAGGCGCTTGTAAGAGAAAAATATATAGAGAGCGCATGGACAAATTTCTGGGGTATCATTGTTAGAAGTGCGATCGAAGTGTGTGGTACTGCGTTTGTAGGAAGGATGTCTGGTGATGCATGGTGGAATTCAGAAATTCAGGCTACCCAAAAATCCGAGAAAGAAGCGTACAGAAAACTTGAAACAGGACTGCTGTAAGCAATTAGGAAACAATTAAGAACCTCAAAACGGTATGCTGTAGATGATTGAAAAAAGTTATTATCGTACTATTATACAAAAAAAGACAGATAAAAGCGACTGCAATAATTACAGAGTGATCAGCTTATTAAGTACAGTAGGTAAGATATATTTGAAAATACTTATTTTTAGGGTATTGAAACTAACAGAGCAAAAGATTTAGGAAGTCCAAAGTGGGTTAATGCCAAGAAGGCCATGTACGGATCGAATATTAAGCTTATTGCAAACAACAGGATAAAATATGAGAGTAGGAAAAAGATTTTTTTATGCATTTGTTGACCTAGAGAATGTTTTTGATAAGGTAGGTATAAGAAAACTTTGGGAAGTCCTGAAAGGGTACGGAGTCAATGGATGGCTCATACAAGCTATAAATAAATGAACTATATATATTTATATGTATTCATGGCTACTTATATTAATGATGGACAAGTCTTTAAGAACGGCTCTTTTCGGCGAAGAAGGAGCGAATCTTGAAACAGTAAGGGTACGTGGGTTAGCGTTCACAGATTATAAGGTTCTTATGGCAGAGTCAATTGAAGACTTGAAAAGAGTGTTGAATAAACTAAATGAAAGCATGAAAAGCATGGGGCTTAGAATTGAATCAGATAAAACAAAAACTATGGTGTTTTACGGAAAGAATGAGAAAACAATATGCAACATTGTATTGAGTTATGAGAAAATTAAACAAGTTGATAAATTCGTATACTTCGGTAGCTTATTTTCTAAGGGCATAAAGATAGATGAGGAGATAACGTCCTATCAAGAATATATATTACTTCTTCGCCTTTTTTTAAGGAAGGCACAAATGTTTTTTAAAAACCTTTTTTTATAATATTTTGTAAACACAATTAAAAATTAAACATTTTCTCATGAAAGATTTTTTTTACAAACCCCCATCCCTTCTCTAAATACTTTGGTAAACCTTCCTTCTTTATCACCTTATACCATTTATTATATTTTGATTCCTTAATCATCCCCCATCTTTCTATTAATTGTCTTTCCCTGTCCTTTTTGCCAATTCTTCATAGTTTACTCCAGTCCCGTCTTCCATGTCTCTAGCATTCAAGAACTCCCTTCTTTCTTGTTCCCATCTCGTTAATTCTATCGCCCTCCCTCTCCTCTCTTCTACTTCCATTAAACACTTTCTCGCCAACTCCCCTC
>JAAAKG020135281.1:0-36288 GCA_010014905.2 Druon quercuslanigerum
AATTTTATTTTTTTATGTAGAAATATTGCATCTTTCTTTGATAAAAATGCAACAGTTTTGTCGAAAATTCATCTATTTCCTAGAAAATTTACTTTCGTTTTAAAATTCTTATTTTCTTGTTAAAAAGTTTTAGTATAATTTTAATTTTTCCTAGATAAAAATTCAACTATTTAGTTAAAAATTCATCAATCTTGTTAAAAGTTTACACTTTTTGGTAAAAAATTCTTAGTGTTGGAAAGTGAGATTTAATCTTCTTTGGATAAAAAATTCTTTATCTTCAGGATTCTTTTCATAAATTTAACTCTTTTTTATTTTTAAATTTACCTTCCGCAGCAGAAACTATATCTTTCTCGAATAAAAAAGGTAACTGTTTGGTTTAAAATTTAATCCACTTTTTGTTTAAATTTAGTATTTTGTGTTAAAAAGTGAACTAAAATCTTTTCTCGATAAAAATTCAACTATTGTTTTGAAAATTGCTTTTTCTTTAAATCAAAAGTTTGTCTGTTTTAAGAGAAATTTCATAATTTTTGGTTAAAAAATATACTTGTTTGTTAAAAATTTACTTTATGTTTAAAATTTATATTATGGTGGTGAACAATGGTTCTAAAATCATGAGTAGATCAAAATTCCAGTTTAAAGAAATTGTTTTTTTTATTAAAATTTCATCTGTTTTAGTTCTTTTTAGTATTTAATATTTAACTTTTTTGCAGAAACTTATTATTCGTTTTAAAAATCAACAATTTTTTTAAAATAAAAAAAAATCATATACTTTAAGAGAAGTTTTATCTTTTTGTAGAAAAATTGAACTATTGGTAAGCAATTCAACTGATCGTAAAAACTACATATTTAATTTGTTCTAGCACGAATTTCATTTTTTAGGCTCACTTTAGTTGTGCTAAAAAAAGTAGTTTTCTGGTATAAAATTAATTTTTTATATAAAAATGTAACTTTTCCATTCTTTTGATATTCATATTTTTAATTAAAAATTTTCCTCTTATGAAACAAAAATTATTTTCTTGGTTTGAAATTTCCTTTTTATCAGGTAAAGATGCATCGGTTTCATGGAAAATTATTTTTTTCTGAAATATCATATTTTCTGTTCACATTTTAAATTCTTGAAAAAAATATCTCTTTTGGCATTAAGATTCAACAATTCAGAGAAACTTTTATTTATTTCAGAAAAGAAAAATCTGTGTTTCTTGAAAATTTGTATTTTTGATTTCAAAATTTTTTTCTTTTTCTTTATAAATTTTTTTTTATTCGAATATAAATTATGACACTTTTTTGTTAGGAAATTATCTTTTAATGTTGAAAATTCAAATATTGCGTTAAGAATTTGTATTGTGGAGAATCTAATGCTTTTGTTATAAGGCCATGTTTTGTAGTTAAAAATATATTTTTTTAATTTAATAAACTTGAGATTTCTAAATTTGTATCTGAAAATGAAAAATTAGTCAAGGAAAAATTATGGAATTTTGAAAATGTGGCTCTCAGACACCCTGCCCAATTGTGCTAGAAATAACTAGCAAACTCTTTCTGGAAAATAAAAATTACTAGGGGGGTGGGGGGTAAAGGGGGGCTTAGAGTACCACGAAACTAAAAAAAATATATTAATAGGCACTAAATAATGAATTATATTGGGCAACTATGTAAAGCCGGATAGTTAACATTTACATTAGGAAAAACAATTTTTTTCTATAATAGAATAAAAAAAACATTTCTGAAAAAATCATGAAAGGTTTACATATTTGCAAACATTTTCTCATGGAGATTTTTGGTATTCTATGTTTTTTTATAATTTAAAGAAAAAAAAATTGATGCTTCTTCCAGACTACTTTATTATTATTTTTATAAGAAAACATCAGACACAACTCTACTGTTTCCAATTTTGAAAGTAAAACCTTCTTTCACTGACTTTGTTATAACAAAAATTTTTTTTGAGAATGATTTTTTCAAAAAATAATTGTATTTAAAAATTGTTAACTTATTTTTTAAATTTGGAAACAATAGATTTCGAGGAAATGTTTTTGCCTAAAGGAAGGCATGGCTTATCACAATCAAAATATTTTCTTTAATTGCAAATTACCGACAGTAAAAAAAGTTACAATATAGGAAATTACTGCTGATTGTTTTTCGATTCTTTTCCTCTTTGATTCAAATATGTACCAAATGAATCTTTATTTATTTTGCATGAAATTCTTTCTCATTCTCCAATATATCACAGAGATACTCATACGAAAAAAAAATCTACATAAACCTACCTCATATTGTTCCTTAATACTGATACAAATATTGTTCAAAATAAACCAACGATTATTGTAAATAAATCATATAAATGAATACTTTAATAAAGTAAGAGTAATTTTGATAGATGTTTTAAATTTTTAATTACTTGAACAGTTTGCATTATAATCAAACAAATGATAAATGAAAATCAGAAAAAAAAAATTTTCAATAATTTGGTAGTGTAAAAGTTCAAATTATAGATTTTTATTCACGTTTACTTAGAGATTATTGAATATACTTTTAGGTGTAAAATATTTTACTACTTTAAAGTTTTCAGTGATAAAAATTAAACTGATGACTAAAAACAAAATTTGCGTTCCAGTGTATTAATAACAGTCTTTACAGGCTAAAATGTTCCAGAAATTGGGAAAAGGACGTAATTTTTCACGACGTTCTCATTTTGAATTCAAAATAATGAAACTCAATGAAAAAACGAAATTTAAAAAAAAATAGTACAACTGCTAACAAAATATTCGAATTTGTAGCAAGCAAGATAAATTTTTGACACATTAAGAAACAAATTTTAATTAGAATATTAACGTTTTTGAGCCAAGGTGAATGCATTTTAAACAAAATGCAAACTTGCACCAAAGAAATATTTTTCATTTACAAAATAAAGAAAGTTTGTCTGTCTTGAATTAAAAATTTGCAACCAAAACAAAAACACCATTTTAATTAAAATAGAGGTTCTAGGTCAGGAATATCAGACTTGATAACCAGATCAGCGATTTTCCTTAAACTGGGAAAATAATAGTGTTAGATAGGTAAGACACTGTGGTAAAATATTTTTGAGAAAACTTTTGATTTGTAGGAATTACGTCACTTTGAACTTTTCTGATGAACTTTTTTGAAAATACTCCACCTATGAAAGTTTTTAACCCATTCTTATCAAATTTATAGGTGTTATGTAAAATGTATCTCGTATTTTTTTAATTTTTCTTTATTCAATTATTTCTTATGACTTCACCTTTCATTTAAAAAAAAGCTTGTGGCCTTTTCTGGTTGCCGAGTTATGCAGTTTTAAACCGAAGCGTGCACGTTTACTCTCCGGCTTTGGCTAAGCTTCGTGGTCGACCGCGTCGAGCTTTGCTTCCCTGTTGAATATAAAATATTTATGATTCATATTAAGGTGCAGCGAAGTAAATTTTGCACCTTATTTCAGTTTTATTAAAGGGTTCGAAAGAATGGAATCCTCTAGTGCCATTAATTGTCTGAGCTTGCAAAAACCGACGTACCAAAAACTGCACATTTTCTTCATAATCTTTTGCAGTGCAATAAATATATTTTATTTTTGGCTTTGACAGCACCACGCTTCAAGGTGTAACTTAATCCGTCGCATGGACTTTTTCATGGGACGCAGCGAAAAAATTCAATCTAGCTTTCACTTCAAAATCTTGTTCATGGTAGGCAAGATTAATAAAGTTATACTTTTTTTTATATTGCTGCGATGCAGCTTCGTCGGTAAAATAAATTAGTCCTGTTACTGCGTCTCGTTTCTTTAATTCTTTAATCAATTTCTTGATATACAAAATGACAGCAGTTGCATCGTGCTTGAGGCATTCAGAAATGATCATATAACTTTCGTGTTTTAATTCCCTATTTTCTTGAAAGTAAATAACGAATGGGTGAATCGTTATTTGTTCATCACTCCAGTAATGATAATCTTTAGAAAACTTACTTTGCACCTCTGCTGAAAATCGTGCTTCAGAAGTTCGAGTAATTTGTCGCTAAATTTTTAAACATAGTCATCAGCTGAATCTACGATAGTTTCTAACATTGAACAATCAGTTACTGTCCATTGTTTGTATGTAATTTATTCGAAAAATTTCTCATCAAACAAGTTTTTAAAAGACTCTGCTATTTTTCAACTCCAGGACATTTTTTACATATAAGTATATAGTAATTAGGCGTGGTAGCGCTGCATATAATTATTTTTAAAACATATTTGTAGGAACCAAGAAAATGATTCGCTGTCTCGACTGCTGCAAGCTGATCCAGACGTGCTCCAGATATTATCAGTTTCGTATTCTGATGGATTTTACAAATGCAGACTGAATGCGTGCCACTACTGCCAGCCAAAATTCACTTTGTGGGTCCTAATTCTGCAAATTTGAAAAACACGATATCGCAGGAAGGATACTTTTCCTTAAATGCGACGTATAGCTCTTTTAGGTTTCCCAAAAGTAGTCGCTTTTGCATCATCGAACGTGTTCCATCCTTTTTCACTGATATGCAGTCTCTTTGGCAAAGCATGTCTCAGCTGAATTCGTTGTCACAATAAAAACAATGGTCAAGTGTTTGCGTCTCTTGTGAAAGTCGTTTTCCTAATCTGGGATTAGGCTATGAACCAATCCCATGTGCAGTATGAATATTTTTCGCTGTGCGTGCCATACTGTATGCTACGCCAAACGCAGTTTGTATGACACAAATTCCCGAACTAATCGGCAACATAGTTAAGAATTTAAATTTTTTTGATTTACTTATAGTTTCAGAAAATGTTTACTTTGGGTTCATCAACCAGCTCGTTTATTTTGTTCTTAATACTTCCCTTAATATCAAATACTTCCTCTAACCAAATATCAATAGCTTTCTTTATCTCTTGAACATTAAGCTCTTGGGCCTTTATTAATCGACGATCCTTCGAATTATTAATAGGTAAAACTTTTAGAAGTTAAAGAATTTTATTTAAATTTCGGGTTGCTTCCTCATCGCAAATCATTTGATTTTCATATTCTGTTCTTACGACATTTTCATCATCACCATTTTCTAATTCTGCTTCTGTGTTGTCTGCTTCTTAAGAATCTAAGCCATTCTGCTTATCGAACTGATTGTGATTTGGAATTAAAAACTTACTATTTTCATCACTAGGAAAAGCAGTTGATATAGAAGGTCATATAACATTTGTCAGGCTGTGAAAAGCCGATTTAATTTTTATTTTGGATAAAAAAAAATCGTGAATAATTCTTGCTGAAAGGTTGTTTGAATTATAAAAATTATAATTATAAAATATGAGCGTGATTTTATTGTCTTTTAAATATAAGACATTAATACAGTTTACAATATACTTATCTCATATTTAGAATATGCTAATGCTACACAAAAAGTTTTCTCAATTACAAGTGAATTCTCAAACTGAATCTTAGTACATTAAAACATTTTATGTAATTGAAAACAAATTTAATTGACTTCTTACTATAATTTACCTTAAGGATTGAGAGAGGAGTTTTTACTCAAATAAATTTTGAGTTCAAAAGAATGGTTTTTGGCTCAATTTTATTTTAATTTATGTGGACCGTAGGACATAAGGAAGAATATAGGATTTAAAATTCATAAGAGTCGTACAGTCGAATTTTTAACACAAATAGTCGAAAAGTTAAACTTTTCATGAACAACTTTTGCGCCATATGATTTCTTTTTTTTTCGACTAAAATGAAGACTCTTCAAAAAACGAAAATTAATTTTAAAGATAGAAATCAAAAACATAATTTTCTAAAAAAAAAGATAAATTTGGAACTAAGTAATTAAATTTTAAACCAAAAAAGATTAATTGTCAATGAAAAGTTGTATGGTGGACTTCAATAAAAATAAATTTGTTTTCAACAAAACATATTAATTTTTAAAAAAATAGTCAAACAATAATTGTTAAATTTTATTATTGTATTCTACCAATTTGTAGAAACTCCGTGCTTCTTGGTTAGAATAAATTGTTTTTTATTTAAAATTTAAATCTTTTTAGATAAAATACTAAAAGTTTATTGAATATTTGTTTTTTTGGTAAAACACACATTTTTAAAATTTTTGCACTCGAGGCTACAAAGCTCAATTTTTAACATAAAATATGTGTAAAGGCTTTAACTTATCTATATTCTTTGTAAGGAATACACACATAACACACACCCATATATATATATAGATGTTAATTTTTTAAAATAAAAATTTGTTTTTTAGCAGAAAAATTATCTTTTTGTTAACACTTTAATTCTGTTATTAAAGCTTATGATTTAGGATGAGCATTGTGCATTTTACTGCAACTTTCATTTCTGGTATCAAATATATAGATTTGGTTGAAATTTGTTTTTGTTTATGTAAAATTAATTTTTAAACTTAAAATTCGACTCTTCTTGTTAAAATGTTATTATTTTAGTAAAAAATGTATATCTTAGTGAAAAAAGCCTTAGCTTTTTTGGTACAAAGTTAAACTGCTTGGTTCACTCTTAGTTTGATTTCGATGAAGATTCACCTACTTTGGTAAAAATACAATTTTTTGGTTGAAGATTTTTCTATTTTGTAGAAAATTTATATTCACTGATAAATTTTACTCTTTAGGCAAATCAGTTGAATGTGAATGATCATTGAATATGGAAATTAGAAAAAACGCAATAATTAATAAACTGAAGGCATTATTTTGTCAGAAGAAATGACAAATTATTTCAAAACATGTTAGACCAATAATCATATTCTTTGTATTGAAGTGCATCCACTGATCTCTAATTAAAATAAAAAGAAGATTTAAAAAATTACAAAATATATTTGTCAATACACTCTAAAAACTAGTTATCTCTTTCAAATGTCATAATTTTTTTGTGTCGCGATTATTATTATGATCTTTTCACAACTTACTTTTCAGTATTTTATTGTAGTATTTGAAACTAGCTCTACAATAATACTTTGTGTTTACATTTTATTATAATAAACACGTTAGAGTCATGTGGGGCAAGTGTACGCAGTGGGTAAGTGTGCGCAGACTCATTATTTATAAAACCGCTTAGGTTAGAGAAGAAGAACCAACTGTCTTCAGTACTCACTACGACGTTGGACGAAGGATTCGAGTCTTGTCTGAAACGGTTACGTAGTTTCATTGATATTGGTAAGCAAAACCTTTTTTTGAAAATCTTACGATATTTTTCAATTTTAAATTTAAAAACTTTTATATTTCTGCACCAGAACAAGTTGGAATAAAAGAAAGTACTCTCAGGAAACGGTTAAAATCTGATTCTACTGCAACCAAGTTAGGGAGATTTTCTCCAACATTCACCAGTAAAGAAGAAACCGATATATATAATTATTTAAAAAGAAGTGATGATCTCTATTATATCCTTAATATGACGTGCTTGAGGACACTTATTTACGAGTATGCTGAAATAAATCATATTCCTCGCCGTTTCAATCAAACATCAAAAATGGCTGGGCGTGACTGGGTGTATGGTTTCTTAAAAAGACATTCTAATTTAAAATTACGAAAACCCACGCAAAGTAGTATAGCTAGAGCAATGATGTTCAATCTAACTCAGGTTAATGAATTTTACAAAAATTCACAGAGTATCTATGATAAATATAAATTTCTGCCTAGTTGAATTGTTAACATGGATGAAAGTGGCATCAATACTGTACCAAAAAAGATTCCTAAGATTTTTTCAATTAAAGGTAAAAAGTTGATAGGTAAAATAGTTTCAGCTAAAATAGGTCAGACTATTACACTTGTTTGCGCTATAAGTGCTACAGGAAGTTACGTTCCACCAGCTTTTATATTTCCTCGTAAAAAAATGAAGGGTTACCTAATGAATAATGCACCCTTAGGCAGTATTGAAATGGTTTCCGATTCTGGTTTTATGAATACAAATCTATCCATGGAATGTTTTTACCATTTTAAATACAATTTGCAGCCCACTAAAGAGAATCCAGTGCTGTTGATATTAGATAACCACAGTAGCCACCTTTCCTTGGCTGCAGTCAATTATTGTCGTGACAATGCCATCCATTTACTTACGCTTTCACCGTACAGTAGTCACGAGATGCAACCTTTAGATCGCGGATTTTTCGGACCATTAAAAATTAAATTCGCTTACGAGTGTGACAAATGGTTAGGTGCTAATCCGGGACGTGTCTTTAGACAAACAGAAGTAACCCATCTGGTTAATGAGGCTTTTCAGAAAGTTGCAACAGTTAATAATGCTACTTCAGGTTTCAAGACTTCTGGGATATGGCCTATCGATAGGAATATTTTTTCAGAAGAAGATTTTACGGCTGCTTCTGTGACTGATATTAATCTTCGATCTACGTCATATGTGTAAAATATTTCTCAGAACTTCTATTACATCTGCTGCACTTTCAGCACCAGAATCTTGGCCAAGTACTTCTTATGCTTCAATAGCATCAGAGCCTATACCAAGTACGTCATATGCTGTATCATCCGGAGTTCCAGTTTAAGAGTTATCTTCTGAAATGCTTTCAAGATCATCTACGTCAACGAATTTATCGCACTCAAGCACTGTAACAGACCTGGCTTTAGCTGCAGTGACTACACCATTAGCTCCTTCATCAGCTGTAGATACATGTTCTAATAAATTCACGCCGCTATCATCTATACAACCGTTTCCAAAAGCAACAGTACAAAATAGACGAAGGAAAGGTAAGAAATCAATTATTGCTACTGATAGCCCTTTCAAAGCGGAGTTGGAGAAAAAAATCAGGAAGAAGAAGAAAAGATGGCTAAAAAAAGTGACGCTTAGAATTGAAACAAGAAGAAGACTGCTAAGATTAAGACTAATGTAGGAAAAGTAGAATCTAAGGAAAGTGATTATTTTTGCGCGTTGTGTGGCGAAAAATACGTCGATCTACCCATAGAAGATTGGATTTAATGTAGCTTATTTCATAGCTGGTGGCATGAATAATGCATAAGTAATGATCAAAAAGGTCCTTTCATATGTGATATATGTATTGATAACTAAGATTTTATCATAGCAAGTTAAAAAAAGTGATCGTGTTTCAATCTTTTCAGATACAGAAAATATTAATTACTTTAAGCAATGATATTGATAAAAATTTGGATAAATAGTATATATGAAAGAGTATATATTTAATATATAAACACTAAAAATAAAATATATGTGGACAAATAATCATATTTATGTAAAGCATATAGTTTAACTATATTTAAATAAACTACTGCTAAGGTCGTTACAACTGCGCATACTTATCCGCACTGCTGCGCACACATACTCCTATATTGGGGTAAGTGTACGCATTCTGACAATATTTTTTTTTTTTTTAATTACAAGTAAGTAAATTGGATTTGATATTTTGTAATTGTTGAATTAATAAAGCCTTACAATAAAAAACTTTATTTCATTTTATTTCACTAGAAACTTATAATTTTATAATAATTTAAATAAAAAATATGCACTCTTGCCCCACATGACTATGATAAAACAGAAAGTACCATGAATACTATATTCCCTGTATGTAGTGTATTTATTAAATAAAATATTACACAAAAAATATAATTTGAAAGCCCACATGTTTGAACGATAGAAGGATGTTTAGAATACTACAGAGAGTGATGTAAATAACCCTTACCTCTATTACATTAAAAAAAAGTTATTATTGCAAGCCAGAGCCTGAACTACCAGAATGATCTCCTTGATAATGAGGATTAGAATTAACATCAGGATCAACATCGTGATATTCTACATAAGGATTAATATAGCGGTTCCTATAATTGTTAATTAATTCTGGTACATAATCCTGGAAAGTATTTTCTGGAAGTTGAGACTGCTGGCTCAATTGATCATGATAATTCGAATGATCCCAACGAAATTGGCGAAGTTGATCATGTTCCAGTTTTGGTTTCTCCTCGAAGGGTCTCAGTTGACTATGTTGGCCTTGATTATGAAGAGTTTGACTAAAAGCCCTTCTAGCTTCATCTACTGAATTTCGAAACCCTCTGAGTGCTGTATAAATATAAGAAAATCATAATATCTGCTTTAAACGGTCAAGATGTTTACAGAGGGTCCACATTTGCGAATTATTAAAAAAAAATTTTATTACGAGGGTTTGACGACTCTAAGTTTGGACTTCTTTGATGGCCAAGAAATTATGCTAAGCAAATGCTCTTGAGAAGATGCTCAGCATTTAAACTCGGTCAGAGCATTAAAGAGAATTTAAAGCATTGATTGTTTAAACAAATGTTTATTAAAATTACTAGATATATTTTAACAAAAAAATATAGAGTGAAGCAAACATATATTTGGTTGTTAAATAATTTTTTATGGTTGAAGATTTAACTAGGTTTGGTATCAAATTTAAATTATTTTTAGTTGAAACATCAAATATCACGTTTTTTGTTGAGAATTTAACTACTTATTTGGAAGAGGAACTTCTTTGTTAAAAATTCATTTATTGGGTTCATGGGTCGTCATTTTAGTTAAAGACCTTTATTCTGTTTAAAAATTTAATAATTTGTTTAAAATTTTATGTTCTAGTAGAAAATTAATTGTTTTAACTGAAAATTTGACTGTTACATTTTTGGTTTCAAAGTTATCTTCTTAATATGAAAATTCAAATATTTGGTTTAAAGTCCCTGTATTTTATTGAAAATGAGAATTTTTAAGCTTAACTGATTAAGACTTATTCCTTTTTTTTGTTAAAAAGTCCATTAAAAATTTAAATATCTGGTTAAAAATTTATGTACTTTGTTAAAAATTCGTTTATTTTAGTAGAAAATCTGTCTTATTGTTTGAAAATTTATCTTTTTGGTTAAAAAGAGGATTAATTTTTTTAACTAAAAATGTAATTGTTTAATTTGTTGTAGAAAATTTATCTTTTTTGGTAGAAATTTAATCTTCTCGTTTAAAAAGTATACGATTTCGTTAAACATTTACTTTTATTTTATTCACATTTAAACTTTTTACTGAAAATTTAATTATTCTGCTTTTTGTTGAAAATTTATCTGTTGTAGGTAAAAAATAAATTATTTGCTAAAAATCCATCTTTTTGGGAGAAAAGTACTGTGATAAGTTAAAACTTCATATTTTTAATTAAAATTTTATTTGTGTGCTTGAAAATGGTACTATTTTGTTTAAAATTAGTTTCTTTTTTTGGTTTAAAATTTTTTTTACCAAATTCATATTTAAGTAATTATTGTTTCGGGTAAAAAATTTACCTTCTAATCTGAAAAATCATGTATTTCGTTAAAAAATTAATTTTTTTTAGCGAGATATTTATCGTTTTAGTTAAAAATTAAATTTAAAATTTTAATTTTTTTGGTGTAGAAAACTGATCCTTTTTCATAGAAATATAATTTTTTCTTTAAAAAATGTTCTGTTTTGTTAAAAAATTAAAATATTTTATTTTTTGTTAAGAATTCTTTCCTTTGGTTAAAAAAAAAATAGCTAAAAATTCTTTTTATCACTGTGATTAAAAATTCATTTTTCTGGCGGACGGCTCCTTTCTTTTTAGTAAAAAATTAGTTTTTTTAACTTAAGATGTAACAATTGCAGTTTTGCTGAATTTATATTTATGGATGAAAATTAATAAATTTTGCTTTAAACTCGTGTTTTTTCGTTTAAAAATTACTTTTCTAACTGCAAATAGAACTATTCTAGTTTTGTTTTGTAAATTTATGTTATGGGCTTAAAATTGAATTATTTTGATGAGAATTCATATTTTCGACAGAAATTTGATTGTTAGAAACTAAAAAATTAATTCTATTGATTTTTCTTCAAAAACTTTTTATTTATTAGAAAGAACTATTTTATTAAAAATTTGTTTTTTTTGGTTGAAAATTTATTTTTCAAACATTGTAAGCCTTCTAATTTTGGTTTGAAATTTAATTTTTTTTGTAGAAAATATATAATATTTTGGGTTGAAAATTCAACTAACTATTTGGTTCAAAATTCATATTTGTAAATAAATATTGCTTATTTTAGTTTAAACATAAAATTTTTCAAAATGTATTTGAAAAAATTTCTTCTGCATAATATTAATAATCTTTAAAATGTAATATGTTCTCTATTACTTTGATTTTTTTACCATTTAAATTAAGCGTCCTTTCCAATTTAAAGCTATACATTTTTCTGCAAATTTTAAGTTATATAATAATTTTTATTACAGATAGAAAAACCATTTTTTAAATCCTAATCGAAAATGTTTATAAATACTCATAAAATTCTCAATGCAGATAAAAATCGAGAATATTCTCGAGCATATTCTCATGCTTGTCAAAATTTCTCCGAGAACTTAAACACTTTAAAACACTATTTTACTTGGATATGCGTTTATTTTCTTAAAGAGAAGGAATGATGCAGGGGGAAATAGTTCCTAAAAATTTGAAATATTTGGGAATACATGGGAACATTTCAGCATTTATAAGAGCAATCCGAAAAATCTGAAATTATAAGAATGCTGATACCTGGTGTGTTCGGAAGTTTTCTTTCATCATGAATGATGTTTAATTTTTCTTCATTAGAGTGCTGGTCTTTTCCTTGCCCTGTGTATTCTTTATTTTGGCCTTGAATCTGATGAATTTGGATTTTCCTTGGAGAAGAACAACTTTCAAAAGGATACCCATGGCTCTTCTTGATTTTTTTTACAAGATATGAATCTCCTGTAAGAAGATAAATATGCACAAATGTATACAAAACCTATCGTGTCTGGTCCAAATAATCTTATAGAAATCTATAGATATCTTATTGATATTATCTTATAGATATCTTACCTTGTGAACTTTGTTGTTGAGAAAAATCTGAAAAAATAGGACCATGTTGGTGAAAACCACTTGGTTGAGGTACAGAAAAAGGCTCGTTGTGATAGTTCGGACTTAACCCATATAAATTTCCTTGCCCTGAGTATTCTTGGGGTTGTTGTTGAATCTGGTGATTTTGTATTATTCTCGAAGACTGAGCATCTTGCGCAGAAGGCCTATTCTTTATCTTGAATCTGTTCCAAAGTTCTGCCTTTTCTGCAAGAAGACAAATATACAAAAATATATATAAAGCTCCTCATATTGAGTGGGAAAGAGCATCTGGCTTTTTGACCTTTCATACGTTTTTGTTCAGAATATTTTCGAACAACAGGTTGCGAACGATGCAAATCAGGAGCCTCATCCCCTTTCGAAGTTGGATTATGTTTGGGAGCCGGAAGCTTGGCCTTCTTAGGAGTCATTCCTCCAAGGTACACCTTTTTCTCAAAATTATCTGATGCCTCTGTTAAAAGAAAAATGTAAAAAAATATAGATGAAACTCATCAAATCTGAAGAAAGTGATCCAGATGTTGACCTAGGGTCAACATAGCCAAGTTTTAAAGAGGATTATGAATCGCACCAAATTCGTTGAAGCAAGGCACAAAGATAATCACGAGAGCACAAAAGAATAGCCTCATTTTCGTTTAAAGTATATGAAACTAAATTGCTTAGAATTTTTTCTGGGAAAGCAGACTGTTTCTCGAATCTGTTCACTAATATGTATGCTACCTGGCTGTAGATAGCTGAAACATCTTATAACATTTTATTTTATTTCTTTAAAATACTCCTCAATTTTCTAAGATAACCGTATGTTCCCCAGGTGTTTAATGTTTCACAACTGGGTTCCAGTTTGGGGGTTGATACGTCATTGACATAACTATAGAGAAAATATTCCAGTTTAGACAATGTATATCCGTGAAAATCTCAAAGTTGACAATATGTATTTATGATAACGTTTGCTCACTAAATTCTTGTTTGCAATAATATTGAAAAGCTGTTTGAGTTACATGTGTAGTTATCGGATTAGAAATCAGACAAACAAATAATTGTATAATAAATTGTTACTTACTTTCACAACAATTTTATTCCCATAATGATATGCTAGCCAGGTGTTTACTGCTTCATAACTGTTTTAGAGTTTGCGGGACAGCATGTCATTAAAATAAATATTTGAATATCAAATTCTATATATTACATAATGTTTATCAGTCAACATCTGGAAGGTGAGAATTTAATTTTGGTAGAATATAATACGCTTATGTTCTATTTTGTTAATTTTAAAATAATTTCAAAATTTCTGAGCGATTTTGAGAATGGATATCAAAACTCACCAGAATTCGATAAGATTAATTTTACAGTTTTATTTATCATATTCTGTACAATGATATTAAATCTGTCGATTACTTTTATTTTACTGCGTATCGAAATAAATTTGATTAAAAATATTTAAATAGCTTTTATTAAGGGTTTTCTCAAGAGACCAGTAAAATTCATCAGAATTTCCAAAAAAAGTTGAAATACCCATTTCACAAAAAAATTAGGTACGTTTTTTAAATAATTTAAACACATTTGATTGTAGCTTTTAATGCCTATTTGTATTTAATATAATTATAATTATTTAAAGAATTTAAAGAAAGTAAACACTAAAATAAAATCAATAGGGTTTATTTATTACCTACAAATAAATCGTGCATTACATAATTAGATAGTAATTTTAAAATTACATTTTAATTTTAATATTTTAAGCTCTGACAAGCCGATTATATTGTTAATTGTAAATAAAATGGATCGTAAATGGTGTGTATCGAAAAGTTTAAGTTAAATAAAAAATTATAATTATGAAATAAGAGCTTATATCGCACACAACATCGTTAAGCAGTTTATTAAACAATATGTACTTACAGATAGTCTCGTTTAAAACCAGCTATTATCAAAATGGACTAAAGGAAGGAAAATACCGACATTTTCAACATATAAAGATTTACTTCCTACTAAAAGATAAAAATGTTAACAAAAACCCAAAAAAGATTAACTTTTAATCAGGAAAAAAAGTTTGGAACAAAGCAGTTGAGTCTTCCATCAAGCAGAATGACTTTAAAATAATTTTCATCAAAGAATTAATTTTTCAGTAGAATATACAAAATTTTACCCACATACCTAAAATTTTAACCAGAAATGTAACTTTGAAATTAAAAAAGACTAATGACAAAGGCCCCACAAAAAAGTGGCATGAGCGGCAAATCAGAACAGTTTTATGTGTTTTGATCTGTTGAATCCGAATCCGAAATCAAAAAATATGAGATGGTTTTTTTAACCCTAATCTTAAAAAACACTCGTAAAAAGGCGCTTTTACGCCAAATACGAAAAAAAATAAAAAGTGGTCTGCCCGGCGGATCGTAGCAGTGTATTATTATTTATATTGACCTGCTGACTCCGAATCCAAAGTCACACTAGTTTTGACCGCGGGGCAGACAACTTTATTTTTTTTTTGGAATTTGGTATAAACCGCCTTTTTGAGGGTATAAGTTTGAGTTCAGGCTTAAAAAATTGGCAAATATGTTATTTTTGACTTTGCATTCGGATTTAGCGGGTAAAAATACATAAGGATACAATGCTCTGGTCATCTGGGAAGATCACTTTCTTTTTTTCGAAATAGTCGAAAAACCGCCTTTGACGGTTATTTTTTTGTGGCTGGTTTTAAAACACGAACCAATATGCTATTTCCGACTTCGGATTCAATCCAGTGCTCTTCCCTTAGGCTACTAGAGAGATCGAAAAAAGATTTTTTTTCACAAATACGCGAATTAGTTTGCCAGGTGTTAAAAGTCGAATTTTTCTTTTGATCTTTTGAGTAGCTTTAAGGAAAATCACTCAAACTGCAATCGGAACTTTGTATTGAGGTTTGATTCCCAGCGTAGAGAAGAAATTTTTTTTATAACAAACAAAATATTTAATTTTAAGAAAAAAATAACACAATAACAATATTGCCAATAAGTAATGTATTTATTTTCACAAGTAGTACATAAAAAACATAATTTGAAATTACTTAAATTTAAATTATACAAGAATGTTCATAATAGCATCTTGTGTGACGTAAAAACGATTACATTTTGCATTATTTTTAATTTTTTAAATTATTATTGCAGGAATTCACATCCTGCACCGTCGTGATGATTTAAATGATAATGAGGATTAGGAGTATAATTGTTATCATAATTAGGATCGTTGCTTTGATGTTGGAGATTAGGATCGTTACTTTGATGTTGGAGATTAGGATCCTAATTAAAATCATGAATTTTATTATGGATATTGGAATGATCATTTGGATTATTACTTTTATAAAATGGGTCAGAGTTATGACCTTGAATCTCTATAAAAGGATTAAAACCAACATTATGATTATAGATTAACTCTGGTTCAAAATTCTGGTAAGTATTTTCCGGAAGCTGAGACTCCTTACTAGATGGAACGTGAGAATTCGAAACATCTTTCGGCATTGTATCTTTTCGAGGTCTTGTTTTTCTCCTTCGGTAACCACCTTTTGTTATCGAATTATCTATTTCGTACAAAGCAGGAGGTAGTTTCTCTGACGAATTATGAGGTTGAAGCTCAGGATTAGGGAGACCATTAGGATAGTACTTATGAAGCAATTTTACAGCATCCTCGCCTATTTCCTTATTTTTAAAATCTAATCGTCGATCCGGAAAAGATGATTCTTTATTATGTTGAAGAAGTTTATTTTTGTCAAAAACTTGTTGTATAGAAAGTTTTTTAGATTCGGCCAGTTCAGCTGCTATCTCTCTCGCTTCTGTAAAAAAGTGGTTAATGTATGCGCAATTTTCTACAAATAGGGCACTTTGGTGTCCATTGATTATATTGTTAAAACTACTGGTTGTATTATTGCAAAAATTGATAAAGATTTTAATTTACATAAAAGACCATCAGAATCTTATAAAGATTAATAAATTTATGTGCTTTATATAGGAAGAATAAGTGGACTATGAAGACTACACGTAGGATATTATGGTTCAGCTTCAATTTTTACCATAACAATTTTATCAAAAAATAAATAGCACCATTGAAAAGAGCAAATTAAAATATTTTAAATCATATAATCACCTTTACTTTCTAACTTAAATTGTCTAAGTCAGGATCATTTGAAAAAAAATATAGGTAGTTAGAGCTACATCCTATTTAAACCATGTATAAGAAATGTTAAGAATCTTTACAAATTACACTTAAACTAAGCATTTCTGAAAAAAATGTCTATGACATATAATATCTAAAATTAACAAATCTGCTACAAAAAACTGGTTACCAATTTTAAGCAAAATTAGGCTTTAACTCAAAATGGGTCTACATTTGGACATAGTAACCATGAGAAATGAATTCAGCACACTGAAAGCAAAAAGCAACACAAAGTTGCCGAGGGCAACTCTCAATGTATGATCAACTCCCTTCCAGCTGCCGAATTATTGGGACTTTCAGTGTTTTCAATAAATTTTCTAAACGAAAAACTTTATTTTTCATAATTTGATGACTTTTCATTAGTTTATATTTAAAAATATTAATTTGTTTTACTATAGAATGCAGAGAGTCAACAGTTTAAAGTTTTTTTGAAGATTGAACTAAGTATATCCATAAAAGATTTTAGCTTTCACCAATTTTCTCAAACAGGAAAATTATTTCCAACTCTTATACTTATTTTTCCTGAATTTTACAACTGTCAAGCTTCACTCTCAATCAAATTTGATCCAAATCGGCCCATTCTACGTCGAGATTTTTTATTGTTGCAAAAAAAATTAATTCGCGTTTGCCAAATGGTGGGGCGCATGGATTAAGTTCCAGGATATCATTGTTAGATATGCAATCGATGTATGTTGTACCGCAATTGTAGGGAGAATATCTTGTGACACATGATGGAACAATGAAATTCAGGCTAAGCAAAAAGCAAGACAAAGAAGCGTACAGGAGAACTTTGAGCATCGCGGGTCTTAGCGATGAGAAAAGAAATACACATGAAAATGATTACAAATACAAAAAGAGGATACTGAAACTATTATCTATGGAAAGTAAAAAAAAAATTAGAGTAGTAGAAGATAATACAATACGAAACGACTTTGCAGGAAGCTAGAAACTGATTTACAAAAAAAATTAACGGATCTAAAAGTACAGAATTCCGCAACATGAGAAATATTACTATTTCTCATCTTGCGGAATTCTGTACTGTTCTGTAATAGGGAAATGCTATATGATGCAGACGGGATACTAGACGCTTTGAGAGACTATTTTAGGGAACAAACCGAAAATAAAGATTAAGCTAAAGAAACTGCTTTACAAAAAAAATTAAAGGAACTAAAAGTACAGAATTCTTCAACATGAGAAATAGTAATAGGGAAATGCTATATGATGCAGACGGAATACTAGACGCTTTGAGAGACTATTTTAGGGGACAAATTGAAGATAAAGCTAAAGTTTAAGAATGGCAATTTTCGGCGAAGAAGGTATGGATCTTGAAACAGCAAGGGTACGTGGGTTAGCGTTCACAGATTTTAAGGTTCTTATGTCAAAATCTATCGAAGACTTGCAAGGAATATTGAATGAACTGAATGCAAGAATGAAGAGTATGTGCCTCCAAATTAACGCAAATAAAACGAATACTATAGTGTTCGAAGGAAAGAGTGAGAAAAATTGTTATTTATTTAAATAATTTTATATTATTAAAAATCATGTATTGAAAAACATTATTTTAATTGTGTTATTTTTATAATTTAAAAAATTGCACATTCAAATTAGAAATTGTTATTAAATATTTTATTGCAACTTGTGTTGTTTTTTCATTAATTTAATTTGTTTCTTTTCAAGGTTATTTTTTACGATTCAATCTAAAAATACTTATACCATACACTTTGTAACAATACAAATAATTTTTCTCTAAAATTTGAACATCTTCAGACGAAAAGAATAGAAAATAAGAGTTTTTGAATATGTTATAAGACGCTGTTTTGAATTTGACAACATTTTTACTTTTATGCATTACGAAATATTTTTCTTTACAATAATGTAGCATTTTAATTGACACCTAAAAAGTTATCACCGAGTACCAAAAGAAAGATAAAAAAAAAAATTTGGGCAGCCATCCTGAATTTTTTCAAAATTTTAAATTTTAAAATTCATCAAGTGCTTTCTAATAATTAAATCTGCCACTCGTAAGAATTTTACGAATTTTGTTATTAATTGTAGAAATTGTAATTTTAGTTCTACTTTAAAAATCCGGCACTTTGTAAATTTTGAGAAAAAAATTTTTTTTCGTGTGGATATATTTTTCAACATAGCCTAGAGATCATAATTGTACGGAGCCAAAGGATTGCGATAAAATAAAAATAAATTAACTCTTTTTGAAAATTTTTGGTACTTTTCCTTATTTTAATTAAATAAGACACTTTGAGTGCTTTGCGCCACATTTTAAAAAATAAACCATTAAGCTCTAATTTAATGGAGATAATTTTTTTGGCTATTTCAATAAAATAGAGTTATGGGAAAAAAAGAATTTAAAAAAAATCCACCAAGAGTGAGTAAGGATCACTCTAATGATAATTGATAAAGCGGATTCAATCACTCAATTTCAATTTGTTAGGCTTTGGAATACCCTGCAAAATTTTTTAATTTTTGGAAACACATACAAAAATCTGGAATAATAAGAATATTTATACCTTTTGTGTTCGGTTTCTTGTTTTGTTGTTCTGGTGTTTCTGCGTATTCTTCTTCTTGGAATTTTTTTTGTTGAATCTGATTATTTGGAAGTGTTATCATAGATGAAGGACCTTTAGAAGGATGCTCATTCCTCATCTTAATTTTTTTCTTAAGATCCAATACTTCTGTAAATAGAGAAATGCACAAAAATATTTACAAAACGCATCCGGTCCGAACGAAAATTTAGATTCTGACTTTTTGAACGTGTTTTTTCTAAATTTTTTTAAATATCCGGTTCATATCGATTTCAAATTGACCTACCGGTATTAATTCGTTGCTCAGAGTATTCTTCTTTTGGATGTTGAATCTCATGATTCTGGAGTGTCCTTGTAGATAAATCACCTTGAGGAGGCCTGTCTTTTATCTTGAATTTGTTCCAAAGTGCTGATCTATCTATAAGAATACAAATATCCAAAAATATTTACAAACATCGTCATATCCGGTTTGAATAATCTTATAGATGGTGACCTTTTGCACTTCATATTGATTTTCAACCAACCCACCGATAAAAATTTCTTTGCCTGAGTGTTCTGGGTTTTCGTTTTTAGTTTCATGATTTTGAATTGGCCTTGCAGACGAAACACCTTGAGAAGAATGGCTATTATTTATCTTGAATTTGTTCCAAAGTTGTGCTTTTTCTGTGAAAAGACATATATACAAAAATATATAAAAATTTCATCATGTCTAGTCAGAATAAGCGTATAGATTTTGTACCTATTGTACGTGCTTGTGCAGAATATTTTCGAATATTGTGTGGAGATCGATTTAAATTAAGAGCCTCATGAGCTTTTGAAAGTGGATTGTGTATCAGAGCCGAAGGCGCAGTGAGTCTAGAAGTGACGAGTGCATCTATCCTATTTTTTACGTCTTCAGAAGAATTTACTTCACAGATAATCCTTTTAAAAGTAGCTGATGCTTCTTCTGGAAACAAAACAATATAGAAAAATATAGATAAAAGTCATAATGTGCGTAACAAATGATCAAGATGTTGACTGTGCATCAACATAGGTCAAGTATTAGAAAAGGATTATGATTCTGGTTCTTACCAATTTCGTTAAAGGAAAGCATAAAGATAAGCAGAAGAGCGCCAAAGAATAACCTCATTTTTTTCGAAGTAGATTAAACTAACTCTATTAGAATTTCTTAGGGAAAAACTTATGATTTTTCAGGAGCTTACTTCCTGATTATATACTAGTCGTTTAAGGCACGTTTGAAGGTAGCGGAGGAAAGAAAAAGTTTTATTTATTTTCCTTGAAATGTTCCTCAATCTTTGAAGATAAGACAATGCTACCCAGGTTTTCAATGCTTCATAACAGCTTTATAGACTACATGTTAGTGAAATAACTATTTGTATATCAAATAATGGGTTTAGAGACAATCAATATCATTGAAAATTTAGAAGCTTACAATAGCATGTTACAAGAATATGATAAGCTTGTGTATCGATGAATTTAACAACAAAAATATGAATATTACACAAAACAGTTAAATCTATAAACAGTTAAATTTATAACAAGTTATCAACTTTTAGTCTAAAAGTTGCATTTTTAAACTCAGAAAAAAAGTTATCATGAAACAAAAGCATCGTCTTGTTGCCTGTTTTGTTTTAAACCACATGAAAATCTGTTTTGCAAAAACGGAAGACTGCAAGATAACGTAAAGCTTGTAGCAAAAGGATAATGTTTGAAGCAAATATGTAAATATTTTTTTATCATTTTTTGATTCAATGTTTTGGTCAGGATATACTTTATATCAAATTGATGAATTGTAATGTAGATTATTTTTCCAAAACAGGGGCGAATTTTTCCCAAGGTTTCATCAAAAAATTCCCTATCCTTAAAATTGTCCAAACTTATGTATGCAAAATTCCCAATTAATTGTGCAATAATAATAAAAAAGCAAGTATAGCTTGACTATAGCAATGGAAGAGCTTATCACAATGTTTATAATTTCATGTAGTTTAAATTTTTATTATCATGTATCGATTGTCAAGATTTTTGAATACAAGGTTGGCTAAAAAATCCCATTTGATTTTCATTTCTATGCTGAAACTAAATCTATTGCCTGGAATATATGTTCTGAATATTTGAATTAATTATAGCATAAGGCAATTTAAACTTTTTTTAAATGGAGCGTTGCTTTTATAATAAAAATTTATATCTGCTCGTGCTTTAGAATTATTGAATTGGAAATTGAAATTTTTTTTTTGTCATTTCTAGGGTGTTGGTTTTTATTTAATTTATTTGCAATTGTTCTCGTATATCTTTATTTCTCTTTCTAGGATTTGAGTTTTTTATAGGCCCTAATAATTTATTTTCAAAATTTTTAGCTTTTGAAGGTGTGAATTGACAGCGCCACTCTCAACTGGGGCTCCGTATAATAATAGTGGTGTGGTAAACCTCTCATATAATATTAATTTCTTCTTAAAACAAAGAGCACTTATCCTATTTAATAGTCTAAATAGTAGTCTATTTATTGTGTACCCTTTTTTGCACATCTCGTAGTTGACAAATATTCCTGCGTAAGTTCTACGCTATGTAATCAGCTGACAAGATCTTTTTCGTTTACCTCTGATTTCTTACTAATTATTATAAATTTAAACAGGCCCATCAGCTTTTCTTGGCGCATTTCGCTTCGTCGCTGGTTAAACTTCGTTTGTAGATGTTAACTCAATTGTATTTATTTTTAAATCAATCTCTAGGATTTCAGTAACGCTTTAAATTCCAATTAAAATATTGATTTGGAATATTCCTTGTTTTTTATTTTTAACTTGATAGTGAGAGCAAAAAAATTAAACTCATGTTCCTGTTAGGGTAACTATTTGGATCGGTCGAAGAAAGTATTTTGCTTTTTAAGTTCTTGACTAGTTGTTCAATTTTTCTCTATCTTTCCTGACATTTTTTTAGCCTTGTGTTTGAAAATTATGTGCGGCTTTCAATTTTTTTTCGTTAATCATAAAAATGAATAATTTGTATTTCTTGAGAAAGCGCCTCGTCTCCCTTTACTTATGCAGAATTCCATTGGCTTTTCAATTGACTGCGAGAAAATTGTAATCATTTTGTAGAAATTGTTGATGTAAGTTATTGGCTTTAGGGTCATTCTCCTGACCCTAAAGCCAATAACTTACATCAGCAATTTCTACAAAATTTATTATCTAGGGTAAACATAATTCCCCAGCGATTATTATTTATATTTGAAGTGCAACATATATTCAAAAAATATGACTTCCTGTTGTATCTTATCATCGGTTTGATGATGTTCTTAATAAAGATTTTTTACTGCTTCTAACATCTTTCTAATGTCTTCATGTAGATTGTCGGTTTCTCGTTACTGCATTTGAATAACTAGCATGCTTGTTCGATATTTGTCTAGATTTCTTCATTTGTGGGTTGGCAGGTGTTTTGGGCAGCCAAAGAAGTTGGCTCTGCGACTGCCTTTGTAGTTGGCACATGTACTCGAGTCGTATACTAGAAGATGAGATGAATAGTCCTGGTTTCTTTCCTTGCTGATCGTCATCGTGTACATTTTGTTTTGGCTCATAACCTAGTTCCTTCAGTTCGTCGTTAATTTCTTTGGTGTCCATCCTGGGTAGCACCTTCAAAAGGAATTTTCGATTTTTCTCTTTCTGAGTTGCGTATGTAAAGAAAGGCACCCCTGTATCCAGAAGGTGCTTTTAATCCGCTCATGCATCTGGAACCCGATTCGATAAATTAAAAGTGCAGTCTCTGATATTGTTATCCTTATTTTTTGGTGATTAATTTGAGTTCATTAAACAGTGTGAGTCTTTTTGCACTGTCTATGCTTTCATCATTCACCACGATTGGTGGTGGCAAGCTGCCAAATCGTTTACTAACGGACATCGTGCTTTGCTGTTTTGACAAAATCTTTTTCGGGTTCTATTTAGTTTCTAGAAGAACTTGTTTTTTCTTCCTATTTTCTGCTAACTTGAAGTCTTCATTCTTTCCCATGGTTATTCCTGGATGTGCACCACACGCGATGCGAACCAAACACCTTCGCCGTTGTGTATCTTTTTTTTTAGATCTGAACTGTACGAAAATACAGAGCTGAATTGTCAAATTTCGAATTCTTCTTATAATTTGCAATTATGGTCAAATCAGATGAATCGAGTTGAATCGACGATGAATCATTATGCTCAATTACGTGTCGACAGCTCTCTTAAACACTCGACGCGTCATTTCTTTTGCGAGAAAGGCAGCACGTCGCGCCCTAGCGGATCCTTTATCAAACTACAATGTCAGAGCTGAAAGATTAGAATCAAGGTGGTGATTTCATAGATATTTCTAGAAAATCGTTTGATAGACTAAGATTTTTTGATTCTATTAACGATATTTTAATTAGAAATCTACCTTTTTGTATAGTCGTTGATTTTATGACATTTGAGAAGCTTTAATACAATAGGCTCGTTTAAAAACATAAGAAAAATTTAACACATAAATTTAATACTCTACAACATAGAATACATTCCTAAACAGAAAATAAATTTTTAAATTCTTAACACTTGGTTCAAGAATTTAGCTGATATTGCAATATCCAAAAAAGTCATGACAATCGTTTATTTAGGCCCAGCTTTTTCTTTCAACTCTTTTAACAAAAAACATTTTCCTTTGCATGATTTTCTAGCCTCAAATATAATTGTAATTTAAAATCTCCACCTTGATGTACAAATTGAAATAAGAGTTTAATTCTCTCAAACTATTTTTAATTTTTCTAATTCACCTATTCGGAACAGACAAAAACTTCAAGGTAGCTTAGATTCTAGTCAAGAAATACATTATTTTTTAAATTCCTATTAAAATACTTTTAAAAGCGTTACTGTTGCAATTATTGGATCACAATATAATGAACAAACGTTTAAGCTTTTTTCGGATAAGGCCAATTTAAAAAAGAATTGAATTTGTGCAAACATCCACCACTGAAAAATCTAATAACATTATTATCAATAGATGGGACTGCAAAACTAGCTAAATTTATTTCAGTCAATTAAATAATAATTAACGATAAATAAAAGTATTATGTTAAAGACACCTGGGATTTTTTAAATTTTCTGAAAAAACTTTAAATTTACAGAACATTGCATCCTGGTTTCTCTCGTTACTGTTAACTTATTTCCTAATATTCCTATTGATTTAACTTTGCATAGAATTAAAAATAAATGAGACTGGATTGCCTCTAATATTCTTATTACTAGCGATGAATTTTTAAGTCTAGTAGAATTTCGCCTCAAATCTAACTTTTTTTAATTTAATAATAAAATTAAAAAACAAATAGACGGAATACCTGTTGCTTTTTCATTATCACCAGAAGTAGCAGTTATTTTATTGAAAGCACTTGAATTTGATTCTTTACCTTTACTCAGTTTCAAGATACCCTTTTATAAAAGGTATATTGACGATATTTTTATGATTATTCCTAATTATAAACTGCAAAAAGATTTAGCGATTTTTAATAGTTACGATTGAAATATTAAATTTACAACAAGTAATAATGACACTCTACTGACAAATTAATATCACAGAGAAACTGGGTCTGATAGATACTTACATTTTTTATCCCAACATTCATGGTTTCGAAAGAAATGGATGATTGTTGGACTTATAGATAGGGCTGTTAAATTATCTTCTCTACCATTTAGAAAAAAGGACATGCAATCATTAGGAAAAACTTTTTTTAATAATAGCAAACCCACTAAACTTAATTAATCGATTATTTAAAATTTTAATTGACAACATTTATAATTCAGGTAATAAAAAAGATTTACCATTTTCCAAAGCCTTCTTCTTAAATTAGGACAAAAAAATCTTAAGGTCATTTTTAGACTAACCAAGTCCTATTTGAACTTATTGCCACCCCGTACGGGTAAATTAGATATTTTTCACAATATAAATATAATTTTATGTTTTGACTGTTTATACTGGGATTGTTGTTATATTTGATACACTGATACACCATTACATTATAGAATCGAAGAGCATCAACGTCATCATTCAAATGGAGCTAATACTATAGAACTTGTAAGTCACAGGATTGAAACAGATTACGACTTTGTTTTCCAACATCCAAAAATTCTAGCTTACGAGCCAAATTTAATGAAACTCCTTACTCTTAAGTCTTTTTAAAATAATGAAGAAACAAAATGTTCTAATTTAAACGCTCATTTTATTTCACTTTTTTCATTATTTTATTTTCACTGATTTTAAACTTGGATCCTGTTTTCGACTATAGTCCATATTCATTGACTTTATAAATGTACTAACCTGTTGCTTTATGGATGACTTTGTAAGCAATTGTTAAAATTTCACAGATGAAAGACTTACATACATATATACGTGGCTCTAGTGCCAATAACCTTCGTACCTTCATTGACTTTGCTATAAGAAACTTATCATCGGCGAAGGCTAACCCACGTACCCTCACTGTTTCGAGATCCATACCATCTTTGTCGAAAAGGGCCATTCTTAAATACTTGTCCATAAATGATATATCCTTGTAACACAGACTTCATAAATTAAGTTTTCTTTTTAGTTTCTCTTCTGCATCATATAGAATTTTACCTCTAACATTTCTCATGCTGCTGAATTCTGTACTTCATTTCCCTTCATTTTTTATAAAACAGGTTCAAGCTTCCTTCAAAGTCGTTTTGTATTATCTTCTCTTCTTCTGCTATAATTTTATCTTCCCTTACCTAAACTAGTCATTTGAGCATCCTCTTTTTTATGTCTGTAATTATTTTTACGTTTATTTTCTTCCTCATCTTGAGACCTGTTTTATTCAGAGTTCTCCTGTATGTTTCGTTCTTTGCTTTTTGGGTGGCCTGATTTTTATCATTCCAACATGCATCACCAGACATTCTTCCTACAGCCGCAGTACCACACACTAAGTTGAGTTAGCAGAAATCTATTCACTCATCCTCTTTCTGTGGATTCTCAATTTTGATTCACGTTTGTCTCGTTTTCCTAATTCTCTTTCTTGTTCATCCCTGGCCCAAAATTATTTTGGATATGAGAACCTTATGAAAAGTATTGCATTCAGAACCTCTAATGACCGTTATACTTTTGACTAGCTCTATACTCTTTCATCGGCAACAACAAAATAAGTTATAATGTACCTGTTTCCTTCATACCAGGTTTGCATGTGGATCATTTTATGTCTACGCCAAGTTTTTGTAATGTGAAGACCATTTTCTAAACACATACCAACACATTACCTAATACTCCTTCTGTATCCAAATTTTGGATTCCCACCCATTCATTCATATCTCCTAACAGAATTATTCTTTCAGCATGATTGCAGATATTTATTGTGTCACCTAAAGTATCCCAGTAGGCGTATTTTACCTCTCTGGATTCACTATTTAGTGGCGTGCTGCATGCTATTATAAATAATCTTCTGATTCCTACTTTCATTCTAGCCTATAGCAATCTGGAAGATACTAAATCATGATCTCCGAGATGCTGCTTCGCTCTTTTATTCAAAATCAGGCCTACTCCTCGTCAACGATGTGTTTCACTATCTACTATCACTTGAGTTTTTAAATCGAAAAGATATATTTTAAACCTAATAAATGAATCTTAAACTAAAATAATGAATTTTCAACCAACAATATCAAATTTAACCCAAAAGATTAATTTCTTATAAAAAATACCTAATTTCAAAAAATTACATGAATTTTCAATAAACATGTTTTTTTTTTCATCGAAAACAATTATTTTTCAAACTAAAATAAAAAAAAATTAAATTTTCAGTGAAAAAAATCAATTTAAAAGAAAAAGACTTCTCAATCAAATATTCAATCTTAAACCCAAAAGATGAATTTTCTAGCAAAAAAGATACAGTTTTAATACAATATATAATTTTATATAAAAAGTTTAATTAACAAAAGAAAACTAGATTAGTTCATTTTCTGTTAGTAAAGTAAATTTAAAACAATAAAGAAACGAGTTTTTATTTAAATATATTAATTTTTCACTAAAAATATAAAGTGATGAATTTTAATCCAAAAATAATTATTTTTTACCAAATAGAGGAATTTTTAACCCAAAAATGAATTTTATAGAAAAAAAAAGCATTTTTAACTAGGTTTGTTTCGACCAAAGAAATAAATTTTTAACTAAAAAGATAAATTTTCTACAAGAAATAAAACAATTAAATTTTCAATCTGTGTAATTAATTTGCAACCAAAAAGATAAAGTTTGAACTAAAATAAATTTGTAACTAAAATAAATTTTCAACTAAAAACAGGATTATTAACATTTTAGTAAAAATCATAATTTAAAAAAAGTTAAAGTAAATTTTGAAATGAAATAATATAATTCTCAACTCAGAAGATTAAAATTCTATAAAAAAGATGAAAATTCAATTCCTTACTTCTGAGTAAGAAAATTTTAATTTTCAACCAACAAGATGACTTTTTACCAAACTGGAAGAACTTTGGACAAAAAATAAATTTTTATACAAATAATTGAATTTTTTAAGACATTTTTATCCAAAAAGAGAAATTGGTCAACATGAAGCTTAAATATTGTCATACAAATTCGAATTTGAAATAAAATACGGGAATTTTTAACCAACTATTTAAGTTTTCAATTGAAGAAGAATAATTTTGAACCAAACATGTACAAAGTTAATTATCAGTTAACTCAATTAATTTTCTACTATTACACATAAATTAAAAAAAAAATTTACTTAAAAAAAAAAAATTTACTACAATGATGCATCATCAAACAAAGACATGAATTTGTAACAATGTACTTCCCCCCCCCCCCAACTAAGTATTTTAATTTTTAACCAAACAGGATAAATTCTCAACATCGAACGTAATATTTTATATTTTGACAAAACAGGATTTTAATTTCATAAGAGTTTTAAATCATAATAATAAAATTACTTTCAACTTTAGTTTTTTTGGAATTGCCTGATCTGTAGTATGTCGGTAATTTAAAAAAAAGTATGTGTTTTTTTCACACTATAATGTTCTTGTCAAAATATATTTAGTAATTATAATATATTTGTTCAAATAATAAATGCTTAAAAATTTCTTAAATGTTTAGTAAATGCTATGTTCGAGCTACATTCGCCGAATTTTGTGTACTCCATTATAATAAACACATGAACATATAAAAAAGATACCATAAGTATAATATTGCCAGTAAGTAATTTATTTATTCAAAAAAGTAGGATACGAAAATGCATAATTTAAAAGCACAAAATTTTACATTATAGTAGGTCGTTCACAATAGCATTGCCTATAACCTAAAAACGATTACACATTGCATAAGTATTAATATTTTTAAGTATTAGTATTATAAGCCATATCCTGTGCCTACATGATGATTCCAATTATTTTGAGGATTAGAAGTAAGATTATTATCATAATAAAAACCATGGCTTTGCTGATAGGGATTAGGATCATAATTAGCCAACTGAGTTGGATGATATGCCATAAAACTATGACCTTGATTATTTGCATTAAAACTATGACCTTGATTATTTGCATTAAAACCATGACCTTGATTAGCTGCGATAGGAATAAAGCCGCCATTATGATTAGAATGTAACCCTGGTTCATAACTATCATTAGAATTTTCCGAAACTTGAGACTCCTGACTGGATTGAGAAGGAAAATCCGAAAAATTTTTTGGCAAATTAACTTTTTCTTTTCTCGGTTTTCTCTTTTTATATCCACTTTTTGTTATCGTGGGATCCATTTCGTGCAAAGTAGGTGGTGCTATCTCGAATGAATCTTGAGGTTGATGTTTAATAACAGGACGACCATTAGGATAATAATTATGAAGCAATTCCACAGCTTCCTCGCCAAATTCTTTTACACGGACAGGTTTAGCTACTTCTGTAAAAAGATTGATCACATGTAAAGAAATTTTCATATCTGATTTAATCGATCTAATTGTTGACCGAGGATTACAATGCATATACACTTCTTCCACATTTGTGCACAGCCCTTTTAAAATTAGAGTTAAACGCATTGAAAACGGTAGTTTCGCGATTGTGAATTCTCTTTCGTTAAAACTCCTTCAGGTCTAAGGAAAACTACAAATGCGAAGCCAATCGTATGAGAGCGTGCCTAAATTAAGCAACGGATTCTAGGCCCTCTCTGAGACCCTCCCCCACTCCCTTGTCACGGACCCTAACAAATGAAATATTTGTATTTACGGTAGTTTTGCCAAAAGTCTTTTGCAATTGCATTTTTTCTGACCATAGTTTTTTTTATCAAATTTTGAAAAATTATTGCATCCTAATAAATGACGGCTTTTTTCAGTAACGCATTCTCTACAATTTTACTATTTACACTTTTTAAAGTAAATTTTACCGAAAAATAAACCGTCATTTATTAAAATGTAAGTATTTTTCAAAAATTAATTAGAAGTGTCGGTAAAAAAAAATTCAATTACAAAAACATTGTTTAAATTATTGTTTTATGTGAATTTAAACATTTTTTATAACAAATGATGTTTTTTTAAAATTAAAACAGATATATTATTTTTATTTTAAAAATTATAAAAGTATCTACTTCTTCAGATATCTGACTTTTGGCAAGAGAAGTACAATTTATTTATTCATTACAAACTAACAAAAATAAATTTTTTACCGTAAAACATTATTTTTCAACAGAAATAATTTTCAATAAAAAAAATAATAATAGATAAATAACAATTATTAATAATAAATAATTTTCAATGAAATAATTAGAATTTTAATAACATAATTTGGATTTTCAACCCAAAAATATGAATTTGCATTTAAAAACGTTTAATAATTGATATTTGACCCAAAAAAGATAAAATTCCATTTAGAAAATTAATTGCGAACCAAAAAGACGAGTTTTGAATAAGTACAGAATTTTCAGTTATGAAAGAAAAAAATTCTGTACATAGATTGTTAAACCTGCAAGCTGAAAGACGAATTTCCTGTACAGAAATTAAATTCTCAACCAGACAATATAAATTTGTTCAAAAAAAATTCAACAAAATAGTTAAATTTTTAAGCAGAAATAAAATTTATTAAACAAGTGTCAAAAAATTAGTTTCGGTTTTACTCAAGCAGTTGAATTTTCCATTAAAAAAGATCGATTTTCACCAAAATAGGTATACTTTTAACCAAAGAGATAAAAATTTAACTAAAAATATGAATCTGCAAAACAGAAATCATTTTTTTCTTTGAAAATTCAAAATATTTCGAAAAAAATTGATTTGCTTTAAAATTTACATTTTTTTTAAACGTCAACTAAAGTCTGTTTTGCATTTGGAAACAGAAGAATTTTTAAATTAAAAATAAAATAAAAAATAAAATATAATGAAAATAAAATAAAATAAATAAAATTTAAATTTAAGTTTTAAAAACAGGTAAATTGTTTTCGAAATATTTGAGTTTTCAACAAAATTTTTGAATTTTCGAACGAAAAGAATTAATTTTTAGCTAAGTTGTTAAATTTTAAACAAATTAATACAATTTGGAACTAAAAAGATGATCTTGAAGAGAATGCAACTGAAAAAAATAAAAAAGAGAAATATAAATATCATTGCACGAAAAAGCAATTACGAAAAAGTTTATTTTAAAAATTTCATATTTTTTTCTTGATTACTGTTTCATTTCTTCTAGCCATTAATAATTAAATATCAGAACTTTAAAATTGTAACATTTCTAAGCTAGAATCTTTTTGAAATAACGGAATAAAAAGTGTTAAAATTTTTTTTTTAATTGCAAATTAATTCTGCCTGGCAGTTCTTTTAAGTTACATAAATTCTCTAACTTGCCAGATTTATTTTCTACATCCCTGGCTTTTTGCCGATCGATAAAAGCCGTAACAAAACCTCTTGGTCAGAGCAAGAATTTATAGCAAGTTTTAATTTTTTTTCGTGTCTTGCACTGTTTTTCAAAAAATTTAATTTATTTATTTCAAAGGCTATTTTCCAAAATTAAAAAAAAAACTTGACCTCCTATTCAAAAAGTTATGGCTGTCAAGAATATTATGAATTTTCACGCTTTTTGGATAAGCAAATTTTATCTATTTATTTTTTTATGGCTTGTGTTTTTGTCCAAAAATGTAATGTATTAATTTTTAATGCGGGTTTTTCACGAAGAAAACAAAAACTGCGTATACCGTTAAAAAGTGATTCATAGCAAATTAGTAGATCTTTTTGGATGCACAATTTTTGTCCTTTCACTTTTTGTCGTGTCTTGTACAGTTTCACCACCAAATGCAATTTTGACTTTCGTTTATTCTTTGTGTTCAAAATGTATCATTAATATTAGGAATTTTTGGGAATAATTCGAAATATTTGGAATATCAAGAATGCTGATACCTTGTAGTCCTTCTGTAGAAGAAGAACCTTGAGAAGTCGGTGCATGCCGCAACTTAAATTTTTTCACAAGGTCTGCTACTTCTGTGAACAAAAAAAATTTTCAAAACTCATCATATCTCGTATTAATGAACTTAAAAATTTTGACTTTCGAACATTTTTGTTGAATAAATTCTCGAATCTCAAGTTCATATCGATTTTGAAGTAACCTACCATTATAACTTTCTTGCACTGAGTCTTTTTGGTTTTTCTGTTGAGTCTCACGATTTTTGGTTGTCTTTGCAGAGGAAGAGCCTTGAGAGGAACTGCTCTTCTTTGTCTTGAATAAGTTCCAAAGTCCTGCCCTTTCTGTGAGAAGAAAAATATAGAAAATCAAATACAAAACTCATCATATCCAGTCAGAAAAGACTAATGGATTTTGACCTTTTGCACGTTTTTCATAAAAATTTTGTCGATTAGTAAGTTCATATTGATGCAAATCGAGACCCTGATGCTCTATTGAAGTTGGGGTTTGTTTCAGAGCCGAAGGATTTGTGAGTCTAGAGGTGGCAAGTGTGTCAAATCTGTTTCTATCTTTATTAACATTGATTCTTTGAAGGACAAGATCTTCATTAAAAGTATAAGATGCTTCTGTAAAAAGAGAAAAGTAGAACAATATGAATAAAACTCAAAACATTCAAAACAAGTGATTAAGATGTTGATTGATAATTACCAATTTCGTTAAAGAATAGCATTAAGTCGAGCAGAAGAGCACCAAAGAAGGCCCTCATTTTTTTCGACCTGGAATTAACAGTTTTCTTCAGAATTTTTGACTGGGAAACTTATAATTATTCAGAAATTCGCTCGATATAGTATACGAGAATACTAGACGTTTTACGCACATTTGAATGTTGCGGAAGGAAAAATAGGTAAGGCCTTGTAGACTCTAGAAGGTGTTATTTATTTTCCTTGACATGTTCTCTAAACCTCGAAAATAAGGAAGTAAAATTGAAATGAAGGAAATAAAAAATTTACAATATCATCTTTCTAGAATATGGTAAGCTTCGTGTAAAGATGCATTCTCGACAAAAATATTATTAGAATAAAAAAGAAGAATGTTTAACAAAACAGTTTAATCCATAATCATAACCGGTTTTTAATTTTCAATCAGAGATTTGCATTTTTTTAACCAAAAGAGATTAGGAATATTTTGTTTTTTAAAGGAAATTAAGCAATACATATTTTTCTGATTTGCAAAGAAAATATCTCAAACGATGTATGCATTTGCATTTTGTGCTCTGTTTGAAAAAAAACGATCTTTTTTCTTTAAACCTTTAGAACTTTTGGACTGATTGAGATATTTATTATTTTGATTTTTGATTTCAAATGATCGAGAAAGTAGCGGTTTTTCAGCAAAGATTAAAAACACTTTTTCAAAGAACCCGCTTTTTAATTTTTTGCTAATTTTTGTTTGTTTGTAATTCGTACTTTTTTAAAGAAGATATCTTATAAGCTCGATAACTTTTTAACTAAATAACTTTTTGCTGACTTCTATGAGCTCGCATTTTCCGATAATCAGCCTTCAATTTTACAAATTTTTCATAAATTTCCGGAAATTTATGACATTTTTTTGTTAATTGATGGTAACTTAACATAAATTACCCAAAATTCCGTACTTTATGCTATTTTTACAGGTAAATATTGTAACTTACCATAAATTACTAAAAATGCAATTTGAAGCATATTTAGAAATTTCTGGAAACTTTCGGTAATTTATGCTTTGACTGGTAAATATGGTAAAATATCATAAATAACTCAAAATTACATTTGAAATTTTTTTATAAATTTCCAGAAATTCATAACAATTTTTGGCCATTCATGGTAACTTACCATAAATTTACGGGAATTTATGGTAATTTAAGGTAAATCTGTTAACTTACCATAAATTAAACGAAATTCCATTCTGAAAATTGTCATATGTTTCTGGAAATATATGACATTTTATGGTATGTTACGGTGATATAACAGGTAATTCATGGAAACTTAAAACAAATTATCCGAAATTAAATTGAATTTCTTTTGATGAAATCACCGTAAATAACCCAAAAATTTCAAAAAAATTCTGAAAATTTCCGGTAATTCAAGACCAGAAATTCAATTGAATTTTGGGTAATTTGTCTTAAGTTTTCATGGATTACCAGTTATATTACCGTAAAATACCACAAAATGTCATATATTTCCGGAAACATATGTCAATTTTCAACATGGGATTTTGTTTAATTTATGGTAAGTTAACAGAATAACCGGTAATTTCTAAAAATGCTTAAAATTGAATTTTGAGTGATTCACGATATTTTAACATATTTACCTTTCAAATTATTATAAATTACCGAAAATTTCCGAATTACCGAATATTTACTTTTAAAATTACCATAAATTACTGAAAATTTCCATACATTTCCGGACATTTATAAAAATGTATAAAATTTAATTTTGGGTAATTTATGGTAAGTTATCATATTTACCTTTAAAATCATCATAAATTACCGAAAATTTTCATCAAATTCAGGGAACTTATCAAACATTTTTTAATGGAACTTTGGGTAATTTATGGTAACTTACTACTAATTTCCTGTAATATTAACATAAACTACGAAGAAAGTTTCCAAAAATTTATAAAAATGCTTAAAATTGAGTTTTGTGTAATTTATGGTAAGTTAACACATTAACCTGTAAAATTCGTATTAAGTGCCGAAAATGTTCATAATTTTCCGTGAACGAATAGTAATTTATAAGTTGAGTTTTGGGTAATTTATGATAAGTTACCATAAAATACATGTTATACTACCATAAATTGAAACAAAATTTCATACGTTTTTAAAAATTTATGAAAATGTTTAAAATGGAACTTTGTGGAATTTACGGTAAGTTACAATATTTACCTGTAAAAATTCTTTAAATTAACAAAAACTCATAGATATTTTTAAAATGAAGTTTTGGCAGTTTATAGTAAGTTTCCATGAATTACCTGCTATATTACCGTAAATTACCACAAAATGTCATATTTCCAGAAATTTATCACATTTTTAACACAGAATTTTGTATAATTTGTGAAAAAATAACATATTTTCCTGTAAAACTACCATCAATTCTCGGAAATTTCTGGTAAATAACCATAAATTGCTAAAAATTAAAAAAAAAGGTTTAAAATTGTGACTGTAAAGTACCGAAAATTTCTCTAATTTTCCGGGATTTAATGGTCATTTTTAAATTTAATGTTGGGTAATTTATAGTAAGTTGCTACCATAAGTTACCTGTCATATGGTTTTACATTACCACAAAATATTAAAAAGTTTGAGAAATTTATGAAAATGTTTAAAATAGAATTTTGTGGAATTTACCGTAAATTAGAATATTTACCTGTAACATTACCTTAAATTACCAGAAATGTATAGATATTTTAAACAAATTTTTGGGAAATTTATGGTGAGTTTTCATATTTACCTCTAAATCCCCATAAATTACCGACAATTTTCAAAAATGTCCGGAGACTTATCAAACATTTTTTAATGGAATTTTGTGCAATTTATGGTAACTTACGAGAAATTACATGTAATATAAGCGTAAATTACAAAGACATTTCCGGAAATCTCTGAAAATGTCCATAATTTTCGGGGAATTAATAGTCATTTTTAAATTCAATTTCGATAATTAATTGTATGTTACCATAAATTAACAAAATAAATGTCATAAATTTCCGGAAATTTATAAAAATGTTTAAAATTGAATTTTTGATAATTTATGGTATTTTGCCATATTAACCTCTACATTTACAATAAATTACTGAAAATTTCCATACATTTCCGAACATTCATAAAAAAATGTAAAATAAAAATTTGGGTAATTTATGGTAAGTTGTCATATTTTCCTTTAAAATCAACATAAATAACCGAAAATTTTCCTAAATTTCCGGGAATAAATAGTTATTTCTAAATGGAATTTTGGGTAATTTATGATTAGTTACCATAACTTATATGTAATACAACCATAAATTAGCACAATATTTTATACATTTTCAAATATTTATGAAAATTATTTAAATGGAATTTTATGAAATTTACGGAAAGCTAACATATTTACAGAAAATTCCCTCTAATTACGAGAAATTTAAACATATTTTTTTAATGCATTTTGGGCAACTTATGGTAAGTTATAATAAATTTTTAAAAACTGTCATAAATTTTCGGAAATTTATAAAAATGTTGAAACCTGAAAGTAGGATAAATTATTGGTTAGTTAGTTAGTGGAAGCTTCTAATGTGTCCCCTAAGGGTTTACAGTTTTCATTCACCCTCTTCCTATTCCTTAACACACCTCCCACACCCTTTTTGGTGGTGGGAGGGGGACCTACAGCTTA
>JAAAKG020135282.1:0-13574 GCA_010014905.2 Druon quercuslanigerum
TTTTCTGGTGAATTTCTCGAAATAATTGTTTTACGTAGGATAGGGTCTACTCAATTCAACCGCTAATTTTAACAATTGAAGGGCTGGATCGAAGAATGGGACATGCGCGTGGCTGCTTGAAAGTGCCCCTGAACGTTATGCAATCTCCCGACAACCCTCGCTTATCCTGTTCGCACGTGTTTACATTAAAAGAAAAGATACAAATCCTTCTTTCTCAGAGAACTTTCAGCGAGAAAGTTGTTCCGTAGGGATTAACGAATAAATCTACGCAAGCAGCGTATTATTTCGTTTTGTATATCATAAGATATAGCGAGGTTCCTGGGCGAGGTTCAGTGCGCAATATTTCGTTTTACTAAAATCGTAATATCTTGTGATATACAAAACGAAATAATACGCTGCTTGCGTAGATTTATTCGTTAATCTCTACGGAACAACTTTCTCGCTGGAAGTTCTCTGAGAAAGAACGATTTGTATCTTTTCTTTTAATGTAAACACGTGCGAACAGGATAAGCGAGGGTTGTCGGGAGATTGCATAACGTTCAGGGGCACTTTCAAGCGGCCACGCGCACGTCCCATTCTTCGATCCAGCCCTTCAATTATTCGTTATTTTTCTGTTAACAAAAGTCCGTGGAGCCTTTGTATTCTTTATTCTTTTCAATTCCGTAGAATTGGTTTTGTTTCCATACAAACTGTTGGTCCGCTAATCAAGATTGCTTCCTTTTGATTCCCTAATCGTTTGAAGCAATCCTGGCAGGATCGCCAAAATGTTATGCCGAAATAAACGTAAATGGTTTTTTTAAAAATGAGTCACGACGATTTTTCTCGGTACGACAATTTTTATTTCAGCAAGAGGTTACAGAATTATGACTGAAGGGCATGGATGGGAGCTCCCTTTTATAGCTAGCAGATAGAGTGGGGAGGATGATAGCGTCATCCGTTACAAGCGCGAGAGAAGTATATAATATCATCGAGCGCAAATCTCGCGAACCAACAGTTGTGCTCAAAGTTGCAAGCTGTGCGCGGCGCGCGAAGAGACTATCCCCGCGTAGCGGACTGATTTAAAAAATTAAAAACTGTTGATTGTGTGCATAATATTTATAAATAAATACACCTTTTCAACATTTGTCCACGTATAAGCATAATTTGTTTCTGAACCAACTAAAAATGTATCACCAGTGACTCCTAGTTGTAATTCTGTTCTAATTGATAAAAATATTAATTATTTTAAGAATTTTTCCTCCTTTTTCTGAGACAAATGAAATAAAAATATATTTCCAATGACTCATAGCTATAATACTTCGCTAAACGACAAGAGTAGGTAATTATTTAAACCACTTTTGTAAATAAACGTACATTTTAGCCCTATTTTCGCATAAATATTCCAATTAACAAGAAATGTTAATCATTAAAACAATATTCATAAAGAAATTAACAGTTTGACCGTTTCCCATTATAAATATTAATATTTTTCGTAATCAACAAGAAATGTCTTGTCAATCATTCCTTCTTGATATATTTTTCTAATGAAGAAAAATGGTTGATTATTTAAACAATATTTTTAAATAAACTCACAGCTTGACCCGTTTATAATGTTAAATATTATTTTTCTGCTAAATCAAAAAGAAACGTTTTGGGAATGATTACATATCCACATAAAAAAAGTTGGATCTCCGACGGGTTCGGCTAGACAGTTATTTCTATGTATTTTGCGCTGCTCAATGCGTATCTGAGATCGGAATTTAAAATTCGGATTCAGCGGCTCAAAATACATAGGACTCGACTAGTCGAGTGTGTCCGAGATCCAACTTCTTTGTATGGCTGTGTTATTCAAGGAGTATTTATAAACTGCAGCTTTAGAATGCTGAGCATACATAGATATATTATATGTTTTCTTTTGAGAATTTTTGACAATGTAAATTCCCTTCATGCTACTTTTGAAATTAACACATATTGCAATTAGTATTAAGCAATTCTTAAGAAGTACTCACAGGACAAACACATTTCAACTTTTCAGAAACACTCAAAATATTTTGTGGAATAGATTATTCACATTTTTGGTTGTCAAGATACAATACGCAATAAATATATAATTTGATAACCCAACATCTCAAAACTCACCACACCTCTGATTAACACATATACGCAGTGAACTCTTGTCTATTTCAAGATCAGTGTGCGACAGTAACGCGTTACCGGAAAAGTTACTTTTTTAGTAAGGATAACGGTAACGTGTTTTTTTAGACAAGCGTAACGGTAACGATAACGCGTTACAGTTTTCTGGTAACGGTAATGCAAAGTAACGAACGTTACCGGTCGTCACTTCATAAAATGTTTTAATACGTTTAGCATTACATTAAATGTTTTAATGTCAAGAAAACCAATCAGATGATGTATATTCTTACTTCCCTACACACATTTACTTATCTAAAGAAATTATTTATCCGGTATCAAAAAAAGATATATTTTTACATTTTTTTTATCAATACTTGCCGGAACTTTGTTTGAATCCACACAAAAATAAATCCATAAAAAAATTATATTTAGATATGCCGCAAGTCCCACATGAAGTTTAAAACGTATTTCCCATAAGGAAAAAAAAACGTTTTCGTAACTTTTATTCAGAATTCTTAATATTATCTAAATCTAGTTGAAACTCAAGATTTCTCTTCCCAATTAGCAATTAGACTATTGTTGCCTTTCTGACACCTCACCAAAGTATTTCACTAACTTATTCAAAAGAAACTTGTATTCAATATGATCCGTACAGAAAATTTGAAACAAAATATAAAAATATAATCGAAAAAAAGAGATGGTTTAAAATATAATTTTTCTTAATGTTTATTTATGATTTTTTTAATAACTAAGACGGCGAAGCAAAGTTAAATATTTGAGAAAAAACAGAACTTGCTAGCACTTATCTAAGAGACGATTGTTATAAACCACCGTAGTGATTTCCGTTTTCCAGATTGTCTTCCAAAGATAGGGTCGTTTGATCTCTAAATTGCTCCGTACTGACAAGAATCGTGTACTCCTATCCTGGCAGGATCGCCAATGTTGTAACGGGTCAGAAGAATCACTTTTAAATACTTTTTATTGTGCCTGAACTATATTGCAGGACTTCTTTATCATAACAGACCTTTGCCGGTGAGGGGTACCAAGTAGACTGACTGTCCCGTATAAGATAAGGGAAGCAGTGGCAACGGGCCCCTGCTTCTAGGATTCGAAGAGTGGGGAGGATGGAAGATCCTTTGACATTCTTGTTACATATCCTCTTCGGTGGGAAGTATAAGTGTGCAATTATCATTCAGATTGTCACAAGTAACTTTATATTTTTCAATATATTTCTGAAATTTAAAGTGGCACAAGCACCTATCACAAAAAGTAAGTGCACCCATGACCTTTTGTTATTTGTGATTTCACTAGTCTAGATAGTTTTTAGATTTTTCGTGGCTTAAGAAAACTCGAACAATTTCCTGTTTCTTGCTGTATTCATCAAATTCTCATCCATATACATTTATACTTAACTCATTCATTTTTTCAAATTTCGGAATATCCTCAAGAGTAATAATTCAGTAATAATAGTAAGTCATAATAAAAGAATAATAAAAAAATAATAATAAGTAATATAATGTAATATGATAATAAGTAATAATAAAAAATCAAGAGAAAATATAATTGAATTGATAATATTTCAAAAATATACGAACTATTATTATCTTATTTATGCTCAAACATTGGGCACTAGTTCAATCAAAATGGGATTGAACAGGATAAGGAGCTGCCATTGCTAACCAGAGAAAGAAATATTAATCTTTATTTTTGACATTGATCACGGCTTTTTTCTTTGGATAAAATCAGGCAATTCAATGAAAGTTAAAGACCCAACCTGGAAAGGTACGTATCTATTAATGTTAACCCTTAAGTTTACGATCTCTGTCAAATTCTAACCTGAATCTGTTGTATTCAGATTATGAAATCTAACTTGAACCTGTTCTCTTACTTTTTCTTCAAACCATCTACCAATGTTTGTAGTTGTTAAAATAGGGTTATTTTTGATACAAACATTGTTTTCAGCTATTTTTTCTTTACCACCCACTAATGCCTTAAAACGCCAGTAAATTCCACACAAACCTTACTGCTATACCCAGAGTATTTAATGTGTTTTTGATTCGTGGAACGAACATGTGTTTGCAGTCATATGAAAATGTACTTAAATCTTTATGAATCAAATTGGATATCATTTTTCTTTAGTTTTAACACTTGTCCCTTTGGTTTAACTAATAATAAGATTTATTTGGATTGATGAATGCGCACGCAATTATCGGTTTTCCTTCAATTCTGGTTCCCTCAATTCCTTCAACTCGGGTATGAATCCATGAGAGGGCATTCAGTAGCGTAGTATAAATATTGGTGTTCCATTCCGAATTGATAATTACATTTTGAATTTAAGAAATAATCTGAACTGCTGCATCCTCAACGATACCCGTTTAAAATTTCTACAAAAAGGTCTTTTACATTTTTTTAAAGTTTGCAATCCATCTACGTAAATATTTACGAATATTGTCGAAACAATAACAATTGTCAATTTCCTAATGACCCTTGAGTAAATTTAATCAAAAATGAAATTTTAAAAATATTTTTACATGCATATATAACATAAAATGTTATGTATGTTTTGAATAAATGCAGGGAATCCAAACGTTCAGGGTCGTATGAACCATTTCTTCTCACGCATGACTGAGCACAGCCTCTATTCCGTTTCTATGGACCCTGCATTACCAAAATGCCGAGGACTGAAATTCTAGGCCCACCGTAAGCCCAAGTTACTTAAATCCAGAGTTGAATATATTTTCATTATAAAATGGTATATTTAAAGGCCAATTTATTCTGACACCCTAAATTGGTCCTCTCTGTATGACTTCAAAACGGAATCGGTCTAAAGTCCCTCTTATCCCCGCTAGATGCACAATATACTATTTCGTTAACAAAAATTGGATAATTGAATTGATAATATTTCAAAAATATACGACCTATTATTATCTTATTTATGCCTAAAAATTGGACCATCTTATTGTTAGTTAATTAATTCAATCTCTTCTGCCATTTTCACAAGCGCGTCCTCTATGTTCTTCTTCATTGTTGGGCTAAAAAGAACCTCTGTAATGTTTCTCTCGATTTCAGTCACTGCGTTATTCAAATCTCTCTGGATAATCTTTTTCATCAATATTTGTATTATTCTTTCTCTAATGTTTTTAGTTTTTAACGCAAGTTGAAGAGCACGGTAAAGTGAATTCGTAATATAATCGTGAAAATCAGCAAAAAATCTCTTAGGCTTTTGAATAAGAGTTTGAGAGATAGCTACTTCTGTTGTATTTAATGTTGGTGTTACTAAAGAAGATGTTTCAAGTGTTGTTCCATTTGAAATCGTTCCATTTGTAGTCATTTCAGGTGAAATCGGTTTATTTGTAGCCGTTTCGAATACATGTGTTGCAGTTGAAGATGTGACATTGTCATGTGATAGTGTTCTGTTTATACTCGTTTCAAATATATTTGTTGCACTTGAAGATGGGGCATCTTCAGATGTTTGTGTTCCATTTATATTTGTTTCAAAAAAAATGCTGGAATTTGTCGTTGTTTCATGTGAAACCGTTACATTTACTGCCGTTTCGTATGTTTCATTTATTGTTGTTTCAGATAAAGTTGTTGCATTTGTAGTTGTTTCATTTTCAAAAGTAGGTAGTGAATCATTTATTTCGCGTGTTTCACGATAACGTTTGCCACTGTTCAAAATTTTTGAAGAAAAGTCCTAGAAATTAAAAATTTTCGGAAATTACATTTCCTTCCAAAATTTTGGATGCTTAGAACTATAATATACATGTAGGCAGTGAAATATTGATCCCAAATTAAACAATTTTTTATCGTTGTAAGCGCCATTAACACAGTGCCTCTTATCTCGCCCCATCCCCTAAGTTAGTAATTTTTGAAAGCAGCTTATTTGTGAAATGTTTAATCATTTAAATATTTTATTGATATTAATGTATTTAACGCCAATAAGATCGCCTTACATTCTGTCCCTTAATTTTTGGACCAGTTTGATAAAAGGAAACCAAATCTTGGTTGTCTTTCTTTATTTTGACAACCCTTCGCCATTCGAGTGTTCCAGTGGTTACCCAACATCCAGTGTAAAATACAGTCACTAAAAAATATATACATTTCAAATCTATGTCTTATAGTAAAAGATGCAAAAAAAAATTCCAACTAGTTACATGGATACTTTACAAATATAAACAGTACTAATAATGAAATAAAAATTTATACCAAAAATAATAATCAATTTTATTATAGAGAAAATATATGAATAAGTTTCTTGGAACGGTGTTATATTACCAAGAAAAATTAAGAATGAAGTCCTCTGAAGAAACAGCCTTCGCCATCCTCTCATTTTATAATACTAATGCTGTAACGGCTTTAAACAAAATTGATTCGTGAACTACTGTTATAAAAGTCTCATCAATTCATCATTGGCGTTAATTACTCATATCAATTACGTTTTTGAAAGCAACCACGTCAAAATTTATTCGTACGGCCACTTCACAAACATTCAGGGAAAAACGTCTGCAATTTCTGAAAATCTAATAACCATTTTTTATGCGAGATATTTAACTACATTTTTAAATTATCCCAGTTTAAAAACAATAAAATTAATTTTAAACATATTTTTAAAATGCACTTTCGCAAAGGTCAAAGAAAAATTTTCATTTTTTTAAGCTCTACTAATTGGAAATAAAAATGTCTATTTTATCAGTATACTTTCTGTAATCAATATATATATATATATATATATATATATATAATTATAACAATATTATAGTATAATATGCAAATAAGAACAAATAAATAAGAAAGTATTTATACAAGTTTACCACATTATATTTATCAGGTCTAATAATTATTATAAAAATGTACAGAGGCAACATAAAAAGCTACAGTTTACACTCGGGTAATTCATTTGGCAGATTCTTTTTTGTCGGCTACAGGGAAACTTCGTTCTCCTCTACTAATTTCAAAAGCGCAGCTTCGATATTCTTCTTCATATCAAGACTCAGGAGATTTCCACTGATTTTTATTTTTTTATTCTTTTATTTTATTATTTATATTTATATTTATTATTTTATTCTTCTTTTTCAAATATAGAGCATTGGAGAATGAGCCAAAACAAAATCACCACAGTTTAACAAATGTTTCGACGCAATTTATTATTACTTTTACCATTATTTCTTGAACCCCGTACAGATAAAATCGTTCCATTTAGAATTTTAGAGCAATTAAATTAAAACGAAAAATAACTCACATTTTACATTAAACTGGAAAAACAGAGCACAAAATCTGCATATATCAACTTGACGCGTTCACGTGGAAATATAACACGCTCGAGACTACGTATTATTTTTAATTATTATTTGAAATTTAAGGTATAAAAATATGAAATAATTGAAAATGCACAGCATAATATTGTGTATAGTTAATTTAAAAGAAATGTAATGCAATTAGTCTCGAGTGAGTTACATTTTTACGTGAACGCGTCGAGTTCGTACATACGAGCGAAAAAGGGACCGCGAAGCCAAACTAAAACGTTCATAATTTCTTAATTACGAATTATTTTGTATAAATTTTTCAATAAAAAAACGTATCTATACCTTTTTCAACAACTTTGCTGCTAAAATATTTTTTGCTGAACATTCTTTCTACTCTCCACTAGGTTGTAAATATGAATGAATAATTTATATGCAATATCTTAGTTATAAATTAGTAACTTTTATTTGATGAAAACTGTTTATATTTAAACCCAGACGGCAAACCAAATACTTTATTAATGAAAAATGAATTCAAATTTACGAACACGAATTCTTAGAAGTATTCAGTTTTTATTCACATAGAATTCTTTCTCAATTCAGGTTATAATCGTAGTAGGACCGCGAAAATTAATTTAGAAGGAATTGAAAAAGAATTTGGGCGAATGCATCAAGAACTGCAGCGACATGCAGAAACTATCATTTCTGTCTTCGCGATTCATTCAAAATGAATAATCTTTCAAGTTCCAGTCTATTCGTGAAGAATTCTTTTACAATTCATTTGTTGCTTTATATGACCAATACATGAATAGAGTACGTTATAAAATTGAATACATAGCGAATGACAGCAGTCTTCTTATAGACGTTAACTCGGTGTTAATTGAATTATTTTTCAATTCCATTTTAATGAAATGCTCGAACTAAGGAAGTACATATTCTATTAATAAATTTCTCATTCGGAGCAACGTATGAATCAATATCGTATTAACTGTAATATTTATTCCCATTAAACTTGAATTTCATATTTTGGAATTAATAACTTAGCGAAGTAACTATGGAAATTGAATAGCCGTTCATGCAATTTTCAACATTGTGAACTATTCATTTTTATATATCACATTTTTTAACGGACGTATACTATATTTCATTTTTTTCATGATTTTTTTTTTAATGAATTAAATGATACTGATATGAAAAAAGATAAAATGTTATTCAATAAAATTACTCCTATTTATTAATTTGTAAAGGGTTTTTTTATTAAATATTCATCATTGTAGTTTCTCAAATAATATTATAGATTGATCTAACTAATAAATAATTACTGAATCTACTAAATATCTGGATCAATGTTTACTGAAAAGAAACTCCTATGCTGCTTTCTTGTTTCTTTCTTTTACGTGCTGGGCCCACTGCTTGACATAAGTTTCAACTTAATGTACTTCTACTTTATGTTTCTTTGCAAGGGTATCTAAAACAATTAAAACAAAAATGATTAAATGGTGTATCTTATACGTAGAAACATACTTGTAATAAAAGAAATTTTGCAAATCAAGCAGACATAAATATTTTCAAGTCTAAAAGAATATGTTGGAATGGTTTTTTGTCAATTTAAAATGTGAATCACAAAGTTTTTAATGAGATTTTCTCTATTTTGTTTTACATTGAAAGTTGTGGGCTGTAATGCTAATAGATTTTTTATTAAAGCAGTGTAAGTAGGCACACTATTCTATTCAAAATCGGTATCGAAGACTAAAATTATTTATAATGTAAAACACAGAAGAAAAATTTAAAAATTGTAACAGTTCATAATATTTTACGTTTTTACTTTGTTATTTTTAATACAAATAAATTGCAAGGAAATAGAAAAAAAAGGAATTTCAGTCTGCCTTTTTCCCTTACGCATTATTTAACAACGAAGTAGGAAAAAATTAAACGATGAATGGTATGTCAAATGTACCTACCGCATAGGACTTTTGATAATTTCGTGTTCTTGAAGGACAATTTTTTTATGTTTGGTTTATTCTCACCGGAAGTTCTATTGACTCCTGACCAGGTGTATCAACTTTGAATAAGTTTATCCTCAATAACTGTTGCCAAGACATTTCGTGTATGATCCCCAAAACTTTTCCCTTCGATACGATCAATCAATGCTTTCTGAAGAAAAAACAGTTGACACATTTAATGTGATCGATCACAAATTAAACATGAATTCATAGTAGCTCTTAAAAAATATACATATTTTTTGAAATTTAGTACTTTAATAAAATGATTACATTACATTGATTTACCATCTGTAAAAAAGTGCAAAATTTGACTTTACTGATCTCCGTCTTCAATAAATTAATTAGACAGCAACATTTATTCTAATACATCTTTTCTCGTAGTCTAGTTCGCGCCGAGTAATGTTAGGCGACACCGCGCGTGTGTACATGGGTAAGCCCCTTGTGTATAGAAACGACGGCAGCAGCAAATAATTTCTACACTTTTGAGTGATATGCATATTATAACGCTGCAAATGTTGCGAATAAAATGTAACGGACTCAACACCTAGAATCCCACATCGTTATAAATATTGCTATGAGTAAAGTTTCCTAATACATTTTTTACACTCATATATATTGCTGGCGTTCTTTCAAAGTAGGTGATTCTGGGAAACGGCTTTCGAACGCCCGAGTTGTTATCACTCCTTGACTTGCTATCACGATCGGCAAATATGATTCTTGCTTTTTTTCTTTGTTTCATCGAAATGACGCGTACGTATTTATTCGGAATAATACGTTCACACACGAAATACTGATTTGAGTTTTATTTAAATTTGAGATTGCGTGAATATGGATCAATAAATAAATTTGTGACTAAGACTTTGGCAAAATCGTATAATATTGAACAATGAATTGGCCCAGAACTCGTCCTTTCCTCCATATCGCCAGCACTCCTCCTTCCATCGATATCGCCGGCACTCGTCCTTGCCTTCTTCCACTGGATAAACAATAGATACTGTTACACCGTCGCATGGGAGAAATGCAGGCGTCGTCGGAGAGAAAGAAGTGGGAGGTAGATAGATAGCGCGAGGACCGTGAATTCATTTTAAATTCATTTAAAGTTCATTTATGTAAAACACATAAATGAAAATGAATTTCGGACGAAGTCATATTACGCAAAGTCTTTAGCATGTTCAGTCGTTTATGGGTATGTCGAGTGGAAGAAATTTATAAAATTATATTTTAATTTACTAACTAGTCGATTTTTCAAAGTATAAAAACCGAGTTCTTAAATAATAAAAAATAATAGCACAGAACAATATTGCACATAAAATAATAGTCAGCAAAAATCTAGAACTTCTGACAGCTATACAAGTAACAAAAAAAAGAGTTGAGATAATTTAATTTAGAAAAAAAATTTATCTACTGGTCGTACCAGGGTCACGAAAGATATGCATTTTGAAAATACATATTCATAAAAATTCACTGTAATGCATCTTCAAATGCCGTCAATTAATGCTGCAAATAATAATATTGCATACTTGAGAATGTGACAAAGTTTTCCTAAATGAGTGAGTTAATTGTAATATTTTTATTTATACTTTAATCATAATGAACACATAATATTTACTAAGAAAAGTTACTGTTACATCTAAGTCAAGATTTAATAGATTGTAGATGGCAGAAAACTTTTTTCATGAAATATTTCGGTAAGCTGAATGAGTTGTCTGATATATTTAGATTATAAAAATTTGATTGTTTTTTTACTACTTTTTTATTACTCGACATTCTACAAGTTGAGAAATAAGCACCGTTGAAAGGATCACAAAAAGACCTAAGATAATAAGTAACTGTATGAATAATATTGACTTGACTGATAATAAATGAACTCAATATAATTGAATTTATTTAAGTTAAATAATATGTAAATTGATTCAATAATTTTGGTAATAATTATTTGACTGTTAAGTACACCATGCCGCATGATCAGAAAGTTGTAATATCGTTTTCATTTAATTTGTTTGTTTTTTTGAGAAATCATTCGATTTCTTGTAGATAAAAAAAAAATCCGTTCGGTTGGATTTGAACTCGCGTTCCTCAGAATGCCACCCATAATCACAAAAGTACTTTCATAAATACCTGGAATACTTAAAATTTGATACTCCTGTTTATTTATTCACTTAACGCTCGAGTTTCATTTTTATAAAATAATTCAGCGAAAATAAAATGTTTGATAATAAATGTCATTTTTTATGAAAATACAAAAATATGGTTTTCATAGAGGACTCCTAAACAACGCGAGGAAAAGAAGTTATCCGCGTCTCGTTTTCAATATTTCACTGACGCAAGTACAGTAAAATTAAAGAGAAAGGATACATCACCTTACAATTTGATTACCGATGCAAATTTAGCGGATCATTCAAATTCTACAATTAAAGTATCGTGCGACTTTTTTATTTTTTGCCTCTTTGAAATAATAGGGACGGTCTGGACTCTCCAGGTTTGAACTCTACATAATTAAATTATTCTCCATGAAATAATTTGAACATGGAAAAAATCGAGGTGATAAAGAACTGTTCACGCTTAATTTAATAAAAAGTACATGAAGAATAATTTATGAAATGATAACAAATGCGTACAAATATTCACAATTTATTTTTTCATGAAATTCTAAACTCTCCGTAAAAATATTGGGCTTAATGATATTTGTTTTATTTACTTTAGATAATTTCTGCATATGAAAATAAAAATATTGGTAAATGTATTCGGGATCAACAATGAACAAAATATTTTTAAGCCCGATATTTTTATAGAGAGTTTGGCATTTAATCAAAAAATAAATGGTGAATATTTGTACACAATTTTTATTCTTTAATAAATTATTCTTTATATACTTTTTAGTCAATTAAACTTGAACAGTTCTTAATTACTTCGATTTTTTCAATGTTCAATTTTCATCATATAGAATAATTCAATTAAGTAGAGTGCAAATCTAATGAGTCCAGATGGTCCCATATTTAAGTCGCTTGATCGTAAAATATTTAAAGTTGATTCTTATTAGAACGTTGCTTACGAGTTTAAAATAAATAATACGAATTCTCATATAAAATGTAACAAGATCAAAATATGAATACTTTGATAATTCGGTTACAAAGTTCCATTTCCATCATTTTGGAATACGTGATTAAATACTTAAAGAAATTGACATTAATTTCTTCTTCATTCATTTGTTATGAAAATTTAACTACGAAATGATTCGCAAAGAGTTCGTGGTTTATTCACTTGAGTTTCTTTATGAATTACTTCGAGCGGACATAAAATGTTAGAACTCAGAATTAGTTAAAAATTTATACATATAATTGTTTTTGTATTAATTATCTATAACTTACGAATTCAATTACGTAATTCATATCGTACTCTGACATCAGAACTATTTGAGGGTTATTTCTGAATAGGCTTGCCGTCTGGGAAATGTTTTTCTCAAAAAAAGAATCATTTTACGGTGTCATATAAGCATCAGTGCATTATAAGTCTAAATAAACTCTAATTAATTCATATTATATACCGTGAAAACTTTGATCCAAAATATGCAAAGAATATGAATAATAGACGACTGAAATTGAAAAATGAATTCTAACCTAACTTCTAAGTTAAATTATCGAGCATGTGTTATTATATTTTATTATAATAAGTATTTATATATAGCTATATACTATACCATATTTAATTATAAATTAATATTCCTATTACTAATCATTACTATTATTAATTAATTAAATGGTTTCAATTGAAGGATTTTATTCGGCATGTTTCAACGGTGATTCGCCATTTAGTGCCAAAAATCGAATCATATTTACAAAACTCTTAGCAAATTTGACCAAAAAAACTTTCTCGTTAGGTAATGCAAAAAACAGCGTGTGCTTATATGCTGCAAGCATCACACTTGTGCAGTGGCGGATCTTGATGGAGGGATGGGGGGGGGGTCCTTCCCACAAAGAGCTTCAGCACTGGTCAATTTTTCATACTCTTTATGAATACAAGTCACATGTTTCTACCCCCCCCCCCAGAATTGTTTCTAGATCCGCCACTGCAGTTGTGTCAATCGCCTAGTGTACACACTTGTATCACGACTAACTATGATGTACAATTCAATATGCATCTTTAAAATTCTACCTACTATCTCTAATTCTGAATTAAAGTTTTAATTATATTTAATTATAATAATTTATAATATTTATAA
>JAAAKG020135283.1:0-13574 GCA_010014905.2 Druon quercuslanigerum
AAGCAATTCTGAGGTCATATTCGGTTTCAGCGACCCCAAAAACATAAGGGTACATTGGTCTCGCTTCTGGGACAGACTACTTTTTTTTGTGGTACTGTGTTATTTAACTGCAAGTTTCACTATTCCACTTACAGATTCGTCGTTTAAGTAGAAAATTTATCTGTTTGTTTAATTTGTTTATCAATATTTATTAGTTATTTTGTACATTTAATTATTTTGTTGCAAATAATTTTTTTAAATTAATTTTTTTTTAACCGAAATTTCAACTACTCCAAATGAAGATTCATCATTTTGTTTGAAAATTCATCTCTTTGGTTAATTTTTTTTATCAAGATTTATCAGTTCGGTTAAAAATTAAACTATTTGGTTTAATATTATTTTTTGTACCGTTTTAAATAAATGTTTGAACTGAAAAGTTACTTATTTGGAAACTCATCTCTTTATTTGAAAATTTAACTACTTTGTTTAAAAATGGTTGTTTTTTGGTAAAAAATTTACTTGTCGCCTAAAAATTTACCTATTTCAGCTGAAGATTTATAATTCTACTCAAAAATTCACTTTTGTTAATAAAAATTTAGCTTTAATTCTTTTTTTATTCATTTCCAAACTAAAAATTAAAGTATTCCAGTTCTAGATTCAGTATTTTATTAAAAAATTCATTTCTTTGGTTAATTTTTGTATCAATCTTCATCAGTTCGGTTGAAAATTAAACTATTTTGTTGAATATTTTTTTTTTAACTTAATTTTTTAACTGAAAATTTAACTATTCCAAATAAAGATGCATCATTTTGCTTGAAAATTTATCTCTTTTATTAAATATATGTTTTTTTTTAGTTTGCTTTATTACATTCTTATATTTGATTTTTTAACTATTCACTTTGCAATATATGGTACTGCTGTTTTATTAGTTGGGACAACCATTTACTTAGTTGCTGGTACTAAATGAATAGTCACTGCTACTAATGGAATTGTTGTACCCACTAATAAAATAGCATTGCCATATCTTACTAACTAAATAGCTAGACTAACCATTTTTTTCTGTGAGAATTAGTAATTTTACTAGAAAATTCACCTCTTTGTTTAAATTTTTTTTATCAAAGTGCATCAATTCGTTTGTAAATTTAATTATTTCGTTGCAAATTCTTTTTTTTTAAACTAATTTTGTTTACCTAAAATTTAATTATTCCAGTTAAAGATTCATCATTTTGGTTAAAAAAATCATCATTTTTATTTGATTTTTAAGTGAGAATTTGACTATTCCAATTACAGATTTGTCATTTTAGAAGAAAATTCATCTTTTTGTTTTATTTTTTTATCAATCTTCATCAGTTCGGTTGTAAATTTAATTATGTTGTTGCAAATTTTTTTATAATTAATTTTGTCAACCTCAAATTTAACTATTCCAATTGAAGATTCATCAGTTTGGTTGAAAATTCTTGTCTTTGGTTTATTTTTTACTCAAGGTTCATCAGTTCGGTTAAAAATTAAACTATTCTTTCCTATGTTGTTTAAAATAAATTTTTTTAACTGAAAAGCTATTATTTTGAGTTTAACATTCTTCATTCGGGTTGTAAATTCACCTTTTTGGTTGAAAATTTAGGTTTAATTCTTTTTTTATTAGTTTTTTAACTAAAAATTAAACTACTTCAGTTCCAGATTCATCATTTTATTTAAAAATTCATCTCTTTAGTTAGTTTTTGTATTAAAGTTCATCACTTCGGTTGAAAATTGAACAGTTTTCTGGAATATTCTTTTTTTTGTTTAATTTTTTAATTGAAAATTTAACTATTCCAATTAAAGTTTTATCATTTTGGTTGGAAATTTACCTCTATTATTCAATATTGAAGTTTTTTTAGTTTGCAAAATTACTTTCTTTTTTAATGATTTTTAACTCAAAATTCAAGTATTGCATTTACAGATTCGTCATTTTAGAATATAATTAATCTCTTTGTTCATTTGTTTTTGTCAATCTTCATCAGTTCGGTTGTAAATTTAATTATTTTGTTGCAAATTCTTTTTTTTTTAATAATTTTGTTAACCTAAAATTTAAAATTTTCAATTAAAGAATCATCATTTTCGTTGAAAATTAAACTATTTTGTTTTAAATTATTTTTTGTTTCGTTTTAAATAAATGTTTCAACTGAAAAGTTATTTATTTGAAAATTCATCTCTTTGGTTGAAAATGTAACTACTTTGTTTAAAAATTGTTGTTTTTTGGTTAAAAATTTACTTGCTGCCTGAAAATTCATCTATTTCAGCTCAAGATTTATAATTTTAGACAAAAATTCACCTTTTGTATTAAAAATTTAGCTTTAAATATTTTTATTTTTCATTTTTAATCTAAAAATTAAAGTATTCCAGTTCTGGATTTAGTAATTTATTTGAAAATTCATCTCTTTGGTTAATTTTGGTATTAATCTTCATCAGTTAGGTTGTAAATTTAATTATACTGTTGCAAATTCTTTTTTTTTAATTAATTTTGTTAACCTAAAATTTAACTATTCCACTTGAAGATTCATCATTTTTGTTGAAAATTTATCTCTTTTATTAAATATTTATGCTTTTTTTAGTTTGCTTTATTACATTCTTTTTAATTGATTTTTTAACTGAAAATTCAACTATTCCAATTACAGATTTGTCATTTTAGAAGATAATTAATCGCTTTGTTCGTGCTTTTTGGTGAAAAATTTACCTGTTGACTGAAAATTAACTACTTCAGTTAAAGATTCATTATTTTAGTTAACAATTTTCCTTTTTTATTAAAAATTTTGCTTCAATTCTTTTTTTATCGATTTTTCAACCTAAAGTCAAACTATTCCAGTTATAGATTTATCATTTTATTTAAAAATTTATCTCTGTGATTAATTTTTGTATGAAGGTTCATCAGTTCAGTTGAAAATTGAACTATTTTGTTGAATATTCTTTTTTTTTTATTAAATTTTTTAAACTGAAAATTTAACTATTCCAATTCCAGATTTGTCACTTTAGAAGAAAAATCATCTCTTTATTTAATTTTTGTATCAATCTTCATTAGTTCGGTTGAAAATTGAACTATTTTGTTACAAATTTACTTGTCTGAAAATTTAACTATTTCAGCGAAAGATTTATAATTTTAGTCGAAAATTCACTTACTTTCAATAAAAATTTAGCCTTAATTCTTTTTCTACTGATTTTCAAATAAAAAATTAAGGTATTCCAGTTCTAGATTCATTATTTTATTTGAAAATTCATCTATTTGGTTAATTTTTGTATCAATCTTCATCAGTTTGTTTGTGAATGTAACAATTTTGTTGCAAATTCATTTTTTTGAAATAATTTTGTTGACCTAAAATTTAACTATTCCAATTAAAGATTCAGGACTTTGTTTGAAAATTCATCTCTTTGATTTATTTTTTTTTTATCAAGATTCATCAGTTCGGTTAAAAATTAAACTATTTTGTTTCAAATTCTTTTCTATGTTGAAAATTCATCTTTTTGGTAGAAAATTTAACTATTTTCTTTAAAAATTGTTGTTTCTTGGTTAAAAATTTACTTGTTGACTGAAAATTGAACTATGTCCATTAAAGATTGATCATTTTGGTTTAAAATTATTCTTTTTTATTGTAAATTGAACTTTTTTTTGAAAAATCTTTATTTCTTGGTTGAAAATCTACTTTTTAACTAAAAATTTTATTATTCCAGTTAAAGAGTCATAATTTTATTTGAAAATTCACCTCTTTTAGTAAAAGTTTAGATTGAATTCTTTTTTATTGATTTTTAAACTTAAAATAAAACTATTCCAGTTATAGATTCATCATTTTATTTAAAAATTCATCCCTTTGGTTAATTTTTGTATCAAGGTTCATCAGTTCGGTTGAAAATTGAACTATTTTGTTGGATATTTTTTTTTAAATTAATTTTGTTAACCTAAAATTTAACTTTTCCTATTAAAGATTCATCATTTATGTTAAAAATTTATTTTTTGTTAATAAATATTTAAGTTTTTTTTAGTTTGCTTTATTTATGTCTTTTTATTTGATTTTTAACTAAAAATTTAACTATTCCAATTAAAGGTTCATCATTTTGGTTGACAGTTCATCTCTTTGGTTAATTTTCTTTATCAAGATTTATCAGTTCGGTTAAAAAAATAAATGTTTCAACTGAAAAGTTACTTATTTGATAATTTATCTCTTTGGTTGAAAATGTAACTACTTTGTTTAAAAATGGTTGTTTTTTGGTTAAAAATTTACTTGCTGCCTGAAAATTCATCTATTTCAGCTCAAGATTTATAATTTTAGACAAAAATTCACCTTTTGTATTAAAAATTTAGTTTTAAATCTTTTTTTTTTTTTTTGATATTAAATCTAAAAATTAAAGTATTCCAGTTCTAGATTTAGTAATTTATTTGAAAATTCATCTCTTTGGTTAATTTTGGTATCAATCTTCATCAGTTAGGTTGTCAATTTAATTATACTGTTGCAAATTCTTTTTTTTTTTAATTAATTTTGTTAACCTAAAATTTAACTATTCCACTTGAAGATTCATGATTTTTGTTGAAAATTTATCTCTTTTAATAAATATTTATGTTTTTTTAGTTTGCTTTATTACTTTGTTTTTAATTAATTTTTAACTGAAAATTTAACTACTCCAATTACAGATTCGTAATTTTATAAGAAAATCCATCTCTTCGTTTTTTTGTTTTCATCAATATTCATCAGTTTGGTTGTAAATTTAATTATTTGGTTGAAATTTTTTTTTTAATTAATTCTGTTAACCTAAAATTTAACTATTCCAATTGAAGAATCATCATTTTGGTTTAAATTCATCTCTTTGCTTTAGTTTTTTGGTCAAGGTTTATTAGTTCGGTTGAAAAATAAACTATTTTGTTTAAAATTCTTTCCTATTTTATGTAAAATAAATTTCTTTACTAAAAACTTATTCATTTGAGTTAAAGATTCTTCATTTTCGTTGAGAATTCATCTTTTTGGTTGAAAATCTAACTATTGTGTTTAAAAATTGTTGTTTCTTGGTTAAACATTTACTTGTTGACTGAAAATGTAACTATTTCAGTTAAAGATTTATTAGTTTGATTTAAAATTAATCTCTTTGATCAAAAATTAAACTATTTTTTTTTTAATCTTTGTTTCTTAGTTAAAAATCTACTTTTTAACTAAGAATTTAACTATTCCAATTGAAGATTCATAATTTTAGTTGAAAATTAACCTCTATTATTAAAAATTGAACTTTATTTCTTTTTTATTGATTTTTAAACTGAAAAACAGACTATTTAAGTCGCATATTCATCATTTCATTTGAAAATTCATCTCTTTGCTTTAGTCTTTTTGGTCAATGTTCATTAGTTCGGTTGAAAATTGAACTATTAGGTTGAATTTTTTTTTTTTTTTTAATTAATTTTGTTGACCTAAAATTTAACTACTCCAGTTGAAGATTCATCATTTTAGTTGAAATTTCACATCTTTATTAAAAATTTAGCTTTAATTCTTTATTTACATAATTTTATTTGAAAATTCATCTCTTTGGTTAATTTTTATATCAAGGTTCATCAGTTCGGTTGCAAATTAAATTATTTTGTTGCAAACTCTTTTTTTTAAATTAATTTTGTTAACCTAAAATTTAACTATTCTAATGAAAGATTTATCATTTTGGTTGAAAATTCATCTCTTTTTTTAAATATATAAGTTTTTTTTAGTTTGCTTCATTACTTTCTTTTGTTTGATTTTTCAACTGCAATTTTAACTATTCCAATTACAAACTGAAAAAAATTAGGTGGGCCAACTATTCAGTTTGTAATATATGGTACTGCTGTTTTATTAGTTGGGACAACCATTTACCTAGTTGCTGGTACTAAATGAATAGTCACTGCTACTAATGGAATTGTTGTACCCACTAACAAAATAGCATTGCCATATCTTACTAACTAAATAGCTAGACTAACCATTTTTTTCTGTGCAGATTCGTAATTTTACTAGAAAATTCACCTCTTTGTTTAATTTTTTTTTATCAAAGTGCATCAATTCGTTTGTAAATTTAATTATTTCGTTGCAAATTCTTTTTTTTTTAACTAATTTTGTTGACCTAAAATTTAATTATTCCAGTTGAAGATTTATCATTTTGGTTGAAAATTCATCTCTTTCATTAAATATTTAAGTTTTTTCTGTTTGCTTTATTACTTTCATTTTAATAATTGATCTATTCCAATTAAAGATTCGTAATTTTACAAGATAATTAATATTTTTGATTTTTTTATCAATCTTCATTATTTCGGTTGTAAATTTAATTATTTTTATCTAATTTTTTTAAAATGAATTTTGCTAGCCTAAAATTTAACTATTTCAATTAAAGATTCATCATTTTGAATGAAAATTCATCTCTTTTGCTTAGTTTTTTATCAAGGTTCATCAGTTTGGTTAAAAATTAAACTGTTCTTTCCTATGTTGTTTAAAATAAATTTTTTTACTGAAATGCTATTTATTCGAGTTTAACATTCTTCATTCTGGTAGTAAATTCACCTTTTTGGTTGAAAATTTAGCTTTAATTCTTTTTTTTTTATTGATTTTTAAACTGAAAATCAAACTATTCCAATAAAACATTAGTAAATAAAAAAAAAGTAAACATATAAAACACAAGTAAATTTTCATCATTTAGGTTAAAAAATTCATTTTTTTGTTTAATTTTTGTATCAAGGTTAATCAGTTCGGTTAAAAATTGAACTTTTTTGTGAGATATTCTTTTTTTTACTTAATTTTTTAACTGAAATTTTAACTATTTCAATTAAAGATTCATCATTTTGGTTGAAAATTCATCTCTTGGGTTAAGTTTTTTTGGTCAAGGTTCATCAGTTCGGTTAAAAATTAATCTATTTTGTTTAAAATTCTTCCCTATTTTATTTTAAATAAATTTTTTTACTGAAAAGTTATTTATTTGAGTTGAAGATCGTCACTTTGGTTGAAAATGTAACTATTTTCTTTAAAAATGGTTGTTTCTTGGTTAAAAATTTACATGTGGACTAAAATTTCAACTATTTCAGTTAAAGATTCATCAATTGGGATAAAAATTAATTTCTCAGCTCAAAATGTACCTATTCGATTTTTCGTGAAAAAATAATCTTTTTGAGTTCGAATTTCATCGGTTCTCCTGACAATTCATCTTTTCCTGTAGAAAATAATACTCTTAGTTAAAAATGCAACTATTTGTTTAAAGCTTAATCTATTTTCTTAAAAAACACAAAACAACAATTTTGCTAAAAAATAATCCGTTCAGATTAAAAACTTTCTTGAGATTCCACATTTTCAGGATTTGTTGTCTCTCTATGAAGTTTTTCTTTACTTCCTTAAAATTTTACGAAATTTTTTATTCTGCCCCACTTTTTTCGAATTCTATTCCATTCTATTTTTTTCTATTCTATTCTTCTGAAATGTTTGATGACAAGTGGGATAATTTATCTCATCCGAAGCCTAGTATTTGCTGTTATCAGGCCTCTGGCACTCCATCCATTATATTTCCAGAGGAGCTCAAGAAAGCATTAATTTTAAGAGGTCTCATTGTCTCCAGTACTTGTATAATCTATAGGTATATATAATGCAGCGCACGCGCACGCGTCTGAAATGATTGGAATGTAAAAGTACTTACAGTACTTATGCCATCGAGACAATTCGAGGAGGCGGCACGTGTTATCGCTTCCAATTCACTTCTCTTGTTCTCTCAGAGAACAACATGAGAGAAATTCTAGAGAATGATAGAGAAACATACATGTGGGAATGCATAAGAATGTATTTGAAAATTTGTGTGTATATGTGTGTATGTGCATGTCAGGAAATTAAAACTAGAAGTCATATCATCAATACAAAAATAAAGTAAAAAGACTTCTTCAATAAAATTGAGGTAAAGACATTTACAACTCAATTGAAGAAAATCATAAAATACTTATTAGCAAAACCTATAGATTGGAACGAATCACTAGTTTATTTAGTATCTTTGTTTAAAAATTTTTATTTCCTTATGTAAGGATTGAAAAATAATCCATTTTCTCAAGAATAATTGTATGCAAAAGAGCATGAAAAAGATTCAATCATTAAAAAACAGAATCCCAAACTATCTCACTTTCCGGCTCATTAGAGACATCAATATCAGCAAAAAAGAAACAGGAGATGATGTAACCTGAAAAGAAAATATTTCAATGGATATTATCTAAAATAAGATTTATTCTAATATAGTTTCATTTTTAATTAAAAATTACAGTAAATTACTTATATCCAATTAATAACTCTATCCCATACCTTGCTGTATCTTAAGAGGTCCCTTTTCAAATTAATGGCTCTATATCCTTCTCTCTTTATAAACAACTTCTCCATGAATTCTTTTTTTTTATTTCTCTCATGATAAAGAATTTTAATATCATTCCAATTAAAGTCATGACCATGTGTAATTTTATGCTTTGAGAGGACTGAGTGATATCTAGGACTTTTATGAAAATTATTTTCATGTTCATCTTTCCTAAGCGTAAGTGTCCTTCGTATCTACACTGCTAAAAAATTTTTCCTGAAATTAAATACATTTGTGTATATACAGCCTATACCTATATCTATAGCATTACATTTTTTGCAATTAACCTTATAAATTACACATTTCCTGTCTAGCGTCTCAAATCTATATTTTCCTAATTTGACTATCGTGTTGCTCTTAAAAGGCATTCTATATATGGTATGCAAACCTAATTTACCTAACATTGATTTCAAGATTTTTGAGATTTTACCAAAATTTGGAAGAACAACAGTGTTGAGAGTATTATATGCTTCATTACTTCTCGTATTTTGTTTGTTATTCATGCTTTCAACATAATTTATCCTTTTATGCATATGTTTTTCAATAACATCAATAGGATAATGGTTAAGAAACAAAATTTGTTTACATAGTTCAATATTAGTGGCATAGTTCTCCTATGCCAATCTGTGATTATCAGTTTTAATTAACCCATGCAATGCTGACTGGACACATTTTTAAGATTTTTTTCAATGGCTCTATTAACTATGAAATCGGTCATAGAAAAAATCGACAACACCTATTTCCGACGTAAAATTGTCTGAACTCTTGATTTTTTTTGTTAGAATTTGAAAAAATGCATATTTGAAAAGATATATTTGTTTATTTACCAAAAAACACGACTTGTCGAAGGAAAAACATTTTTCATTTGTAATTTACGGATCGAAATCATTGGAAGATTTTTTTGATTTGTGCATGAAAAGTGTCGATGCAGACCTTTAAAATTTAGTGGCAGGTTTTTTTAAATTAAACATGGCGGCATCCAATATGGCGGCTTAAATTCCAAATTTTTTTTATTTTTACGGCACTTTTTCCTGCACTAACAATTTTTTTCGATTTTGATAAAAATTAGTGCAAGATGGTTTTTTAGGTCGCTGATTTAAAATCTACTATCAGATTCTCAAAATTAACGATGGGTGGATCCAATATGGCTGCCAAAGAATGTCAAAGATGGTTCAATATTAATAAAAGTTCATATAGGGTTTTTTTTTGATCGCTGATTACAAATCTGATATCAGATTTTCTCAATTCAATATGGCGGATCTAATATGGCTGCCAAAAATTTCAAAAATTGTTCAATTTTCATGAAAATATGAATTGGGAGATTATGGGTCTCCTTTCTTAGTCGCCATATCCTATATGTCGTTGCCCAGCTTTCACCACGAGGAGGTAAATGCAATAAACAATGCCTCTTCTTTTTTTTTAATTTTTTCAAATTAAAATTTTTTTTTATTTGAATTTTTTTTTCATAATGAAACATTTTATAATCAATAGTCCAAAAACTTAGTATAAGATTTTACCTTATTTATTCAGATTTTTAAAATTCAAGTTGTCAGATCATATACGGTTTCCGAAAATTTTGAAAATTGTTCAATTTTCATAACAAAAATTTTATCGAGGGGTTTTTTTGATTGCTGATTACGAATATGTTATCAGATATTTTTAAATCAACATGGCGGATCAAATATGGCTGCCAAAAATTTTTCAAAAATGATTAATTTTCATGAAAATTCGTACATAGAGGTTTTTCGAGTCGCTTAATGCGATTCTGTTATCAGATTTACAAAATTCAAGATGGCGGATCCAATATGGCTGCCAAAAATTTCAAAAAATTGTTCAATTTTTATGAAATTATGAATTGGGAGGTTATGGTTTGCGTTTCTTAGTTGACATATATTATGTGTCGTTGCCCGGTTTGCACCACGAGGAGATAAACGCAATAAAGAAAGCCTCTTGATTTTTTTTAAATTTGTGCAAATTTTTCTATTTTTTTTTTATTTATTAATTTTTTTTATGATAAAAACTTTTATATTCAATAATGAAAATACATCGCACATCTTACAGATTTTCTGCGTCCTTGAATCACATTTTTTAAAGTTTAAACATTTTTGTTTGGATTATACTCTTACAGTTTCATGTAACTTACTTATTTTATCCATTTCATTGCTAGGTGTTAAAATAAATGTTTTAGCTGCATAGGAATCTCGTTTTTTTTCATTTGAATATCTTCATAAAAATTCAACAAGTTTTTGAAATTGTTGGCAGCTATATTGTATCTGCCATCTTGCATTTGGAAAAACTAATAACAGATTCGTAATCAGCAATCCAAAAAAAAAACCCTCCATACAAATTTTTATGAAAAGTGAAGCATTTCCGTAATTTTTGGCAGCCATATTAGATCCGCTATCTTGAATTTTGAAAATCAGATCGCAGATTCGCTATCAGCGAACCAAAAAACGCCCCTATACATGCAAATTTAACCATTTTTTGACATATTTGGCAGCCATATTGGATTCACCATCTTGAATTTTTTTAAAGTCTGACAGCAGATTCTCAATCAGCGACCCAAGAAACCATCTTGCACTGACTTTTATCAAAATTGAACAAAAATTGTTAGTGCAGGAAAAAGTACCGTAAAAATAAATAAAAAATTTGAATTTAATCCGCCATATTGGATGTCGCCATGTTTAATTTGAAAAAGCCTACCACTACATTTTGAAGGTTAGAGTGCATGGACACTTTCAATGCACAAACCAAAAAATCTACCGATGATTTCGATCCGAAAATTACAAATGAAAAATTTTTTTCATTCGACAAGCCGTGTTTTTTGTTAAATAAACAAATACTTTTTCTATGATTGATTTCATATTTAATAGAGCCGTTGAAAAAAATCTTAAAAATGTGTCAAGTCAGGACTTAATGGGTTAAGGTCATATAAAAAAATGTAATTTACTTTCAGTTTCAATTTCAACTGTGAATTGTAATCTTGGGTGTATGCTATTAAACATATTGAAGAGAGTCTCAACTTTATTCTTATGAGCACTAAGTGCTGTGTCATCAACATATCTGGCATAAAATAAAAATTTGAGACGAAGCTGATCCTATGGGAGTTCCAAATTTTTGTTTATAGAAATTATTAATAAATTTGAAATAGAATAAAAAACATATTTAGTAGCATCTAGAAATTGTTTTTTTTTAAATTTTGGTATTGATTTTAATCAATCAATAGTACATTTAGGAACATAGCTATTACATCAAAAGACAGAAACATGTGATCAAAAGGTAATTATCACATTCTTAATTAATTTAAAAAAATCATAACTATTTTTTATTAAAGTTTTAGACATTTTTAATGATTTTTTAATAATATTGTTTTATGTTTTTTAACAAGGCCATAAGATAGGGCAATATTTGTACTCGTTGTATCAATATCACATCTTGCAATATTATTCCCTAAAAACTTGTAACATTTTTTGAATATTATTTTATATAATATCCATTTAAATATTTTCTTTTCAGGATTACATCATCTTTTTGTTATGCTTTTAGTTTATCCTATAAATGAGCTGGAAAGTGAGATAGTTTGGAAATCTGCTTTTTAATGATTGAATCTTTTTCATGCTCTTTTGCATAAAATTGTTCTTGAGAAAATGGATTATGTTTCAATCTTAAAATAAAAAAATAAAAAAAACTAGAAGTCGTTTTCCTAATCCTTGTCTTAGCAGACACAGTGGTTCCGTCCAATTGTGTCATTACTCGTAAGTCACGTCCGCACTGATAACACAAAAAATTATCGAGAAATGTGTTTTAAGACACGTGCTGAAGAAATATTTCTGAAAACAATACGAGTACCTCTAGAGAGGATTGAAAAGAATTTGTTATGGATGTTACATGTTTTTGTATAATATAAGAACTAGGGTACCATGCGCGCATATTTTTTTAGAAATTTCTATCATTTACCCAATTTTAGAATAAATGTTTATTTAAAATTTAAGAAATTTCAATTAGATTAAAAGCTCAATCAAAAATCCTATTTAACGTCCAATCTCCTAAGGAGGAAGAAAAAACTAAAACTTTCAATAATAACTGTTAAATAAACAATTTTAACCTGAAATATTTTTTTATGAAGCGTGCTTAGAATCCTCTATCAATATTTACAGAAATTAATAATATATCTTTTTTTGTCGATTTTATAAAACATTTTGAAGATAGGCTAACGTAATAAAAATCATTAAACATATATTTTTCTTGAGAAGCCTGAATAATTCATAAAAACAATAACTTACAACAATATATCACTAAATTTTATTTCTGAAAATTGTAATTAATAATAACCTTTTACAGTAATTTAAAAACAAAACATGAACATATAATTTTGAAGATTGAATTGGAACAGTCGTTCCATAATATAATATAAGGATATCAAAAAATCATATAATCGTAGTAAAGATAGTTTAAAAATAAATCTTTATTATACAAATTATATAAATATTCAATCACATCAGCTTGAAATAAATAATTAATTTTTGTTGCTAAATAGAGAAAAATAAAAATTTATTATTAATGTTGTTTAATATTGTAAAAAAATAATCAGCTAATATGTACTTAATCAGTTTATATCATAGCATACATATCATAGAATATAGCATATAGCATATATATAGCATATATATCATAGCATATCATAGCATCCAAATAATTTTTATTCTACATTTTTCAGAAAATTTGAGTTATTGATAACATTTAAAATTATTCCAGGAAAAATAAAAATATATTCGTATATAGTTGCGAAATCAAAATAATGTAACTGGAATGGAGGTATTTTAAACTCTAACAAACTATTATTATACTAATTATGGCCCATATTGAATTACATAAAATTGAAGTAAATAATAAATTTATTTTACTTAATTAAAGGGAGTTACAAATAATTCTTTATGTAATTTAATATTATGAAAAAATGAGCTAATAATATTAATCAATGTGTTCATAACGTAAAAAACATTAAACTATCATTTTCATTTAGACATCGAAATAATTTTTATTCTACTTTTTTTTAATTTTCGCTTTCGTTTCTGAAAATTTGATTTATTAGCAACCTTTTACAAATTATTTTGGAAATTAAATCAGATTATGTCACGTAATTTTAATAAAATTTATAATAATTTTGTTAATGAAATAAATTTTAATCTATATTTAACTTAACATTTTTTTTTAAATTATTTAGCTAATAATTAATTAATTATTTTAGAATA
>JAAAKG020135284.1:0-13574 GCA_010014905.2 Druon quercuslanigerum
TTTAATGTAAAAATATAAAGTTAAAAAAAAGTGAATTTTTAATTAAACCACCCAAAAATTTTGAAATTAAAAAAAAAATTTTTTTCCCAAAAAGAAAAGTTTTAACAAAGTAGTTCAATTTTCAAACAAGCAATTAAGTTTTGAACCTAAAAAAATTAGTTTTAATAAAAAATATAATAGTTGATATTTCAACAACACAAAATTTAATTTTAAATAAAAAAAAGAGTTAATTTAACCAAAAAGAGCTGAAATTGATCTCATATGAGATTTAAAAGGCTTAATAAAAAAAAAGAGGAAATTTTAATAAAATACTTGGATCGTCGACTAACAAAAATTAATTTTCCAATAAATATTTTGAAAATTGGATATTATTATAGTGCAAATTTTATTTGATTAATTTCTCGTTTTAGATTTTTTAAATTACATATTTAAATTTTAAAATAAAAAAGGAAAATTACTTTTTAATAAAAAAACTACTTGTCTACCAAAAAGTTTATTTTTGGATCAAAGAATGGAATTTCATACCAGATTATCGAATATTTAAACTAAAAATATTAAATATCGAACGATTACATTTTTAATAAAAAGTAAAAAAATGTATCCAAGAAGATTAATTTTCACCTACAAAAATTACACCATTTTTTTTTTACCGAAAAAGGCGAATTTTTACCCAATAAAGATATAAGCAGACTCGAGATCCTCCTTAATCTCAACGGATCTTATCTAACTGTAGATTCCACGAATTCATAACAATTGCACAAAAACCGGGCGGTGTCATCCACAGATACAGTAAGCAAAAAAAAATCACAATTTGTCATTAAAAATGGCCCTCGACTACTTACGTAACCTATAATTGTTTTCTTTTTTTCACGGGCATAAACTGGTTATCAGTTATCTTTTACGCGAAATATCGTATTACACCTCACCGTCTCAAGAGTGGAGGGGCGTGAATATTTGATTAAAATCCAAGGGAATTTTTCGTACTTACTTTTATTTTTAGGGAATTCACATATGAGAAGAGCGGGAACCGCGAATTTTTGGGGAAATCGGTCCCCTTTTTTAAATTTTTAAATTTTTGTCGCGAGACATTCATAAATAAGACCAGGCAGTCCTTTACAACACGAAGAGAGCGCTTTTACTGAGCTTCAGGTTCTTCTTATTGTCAGCGAGTCAGTCAGCGTGGTTGAAGTATACATATGTATATACAGAGACGTGACAAGCCTTTTTTACGCCCGGTCCGAATAAAAAATTGTTAGGAAAAAGTTAAATGACATCATTTTTGCAGATAATATTTATTTTATTGGCATTAGGGTCGATTATATTTATTTTTTCTTGCATGAAATATTTTTTGTTTGATTTGGAGGCATGACGCAACCTGATGCAATTAACGCGCTGAGAGTGCGGCCCTCGTGTTGTTTGTTAGAAGACAGAGCGAGAGACGGTGGCAAATCTTGCCTCGGAAGGGCCGCAGTGCGCCAGTACTCAGGGGAGCATATTGCGCAATATTGTGCATTCAAACCGGAAACGGTTTAGAACACCCTGGCTGTATACGTGTCGAGGTTACTGATTTAGTAAACAGGCCAGTGCGAGGCAACCCTCAAAAATGTTATTGCATGGGACTTGGTGCCTATTTACTGATTCTTAAATATTAAACTAAAAATTGTTCATTCTAAGGAAACTAAACGAACGTCAAAAATAATATCAGGGATTTAAACCATTTAAATTGCAAAAAATTGAATTCAGAATCCACTTATTCACAAACGAAAAATCGCGAGTGGAAAGGAGAGTCACAGCGTGACGGAAGCAGCAGCTTAAATACGCATGCGCTGTACGAGAGCAACCATTTAATTTCAGCGGGATATTTAAAATTTGGAGATTATAATTAAAGGTTTTTTTTACAAAACTATGGTAGTGTAACTTTTTTTGAAAGACATTTTATTGGCTCAAATATTCTCTGAAATTCTATCGTACACTTTTGTAAGAAAAATTTTAATGGTTAAATTGTTTTAATTGAACAATTATCTATTAGTGTCGTATTAGTTTTACAATAATTTCATGAGAAAACAATTTTTTTCACATTTTATGAAAATTTTTGAAATTGTAATGAGAAAAATCTAATTTTATTTTAAAATTCAGTTGAAAATTTAACAATTCCATTTTAAGAAAATTAATCTTCTTGATTGAAAAATGAACTTTTTCGGGAATTCTTTTCTTGAATATTCATTTTTTTGTAAATGATCATAATTTTAGTCCAAAATTCACCTCCTTAGTTGCAAATTTAATTATTTTGTTAAAAAATAGTTTTTAGAATTAAGTTTTCAAGTAAAAATGTAATTATTTCATTTTTTGTTAAAAATTGACTTTAATTGATAATTGATCTTTTTTAGTTTCAAACTCCATTATTTATTTAAAAACGCATGTATTTTAAAAAATTTTTTTTTTTTTGTTAAAAAATTCTTCTTGATTAAAAATGGATCCTTTTTTGGATAATACTGCAAGTGTTTATTTTAAAAAAATATTTTTTTAAGGATTAAATTATTTTATTGAAAAATTGTCTTTTTGGTAGAACATTAATCTTCTTGGAGGAAAATTCATCTTTTTGGTTTGAAATGTCACTATTTGGTTAAAAAATCATTTTTTCAGATTGAAAATTCAACTATTTATTTGAAAGTTCAATAAATTTTTTTATTTATTTGCTTTCATATTCAACTCTATGGCTGAAAACGAAACTTTTTGGTTAAAAAATTTTTTTTTTATAAAAAATAATTATTGGATTTGAAAATTGAAAAAAATTTGAAAATTCAATTATTTGTTTGAAATTTGAATTTTTTTCATTTGCTTTCATATTCAACTCTTTAGTTATAAATGGAATTTTTGGGTTCAAAATTAGTTTTTTTGGGATAAAAACTAATTATTGGATTTAAAAATGGAAAAAAAATTGAAAATTTAACTATTTGTTTAAAACTTGAATTAATTTTTTTTAAGTCATAGGCTTTCATATTAAACTCTTTGGTTGAAAACGCCACTTTTTGGTTAAAAATTAAAGTATTTAGGGGGGGGGGGGGTTAAAAAACTTATTATTGGATTTGAAAATTATTTTTAAAAAAATTAAAAATTCAATTATTTGTTTGAAGCTTGTATTATTTTTTTTTTAATTCAATTGCTTTCGTATTTAACTCTTTGGTGGAAGACGCAACTTTTTAGTTGAAAATTAGTTTTTCTTTGGGATAAAAACTAATTATTGGATTTGATAATTGAAAAAAATGAAAATTCAGCTATTTGCTTGAAACTTGAATTATTTTTTTTTTTTAAATTCATTTGCTTTCATATTCAACTCTTTGGTTCAAAAAGCCACTTTTTAAAATTATTTTTTTATTTGATAAAAAATAATTATTGGATTTGAAAATTGAAAAAAAGATTAAAAATTTAACTATTTGTTTAAAACTTGAATTAATTTTTATTTATTCATTGCTTTCATATTCAACTCTTTGGTTGAAAACGCAACTTTTTGGTCGAAAATTTTTATTTTTTTGGATAAAAATTAATTATTGGATTTCAAAATTGAAAAAAATTGAAAATTTAACTATTTGTTTGAAACTTGAATATTTTTAATTCGTTTGCTTTCATAATCAACTGTTTGGTTGAAAACGCAACTTTTTGTTTAAAAATTTTTTTTATAAAAACTAATTCTTGTATTTAAAAATTGAAAAAAATTGAAAATTCAACTATTTGTTTGAAACTTGAATTAATTTTTTTAAAAATTTATTTGGTTTAATATTCCACTCTGGTTGAAAACGCAACTTTTTCGTTGAAAATTATTTTTTTTTATAAAAGCTAATTATTGAATTTGATAATTGAAAAAAAATTGAAAATTCAACTATTTGTTTGAAACTTGAATTCATTTTTTAAAAATTTATTTGCTTTCATATTCAACTCTTTGGTTGCAAACGCAACTTTTTGGTGGAAAATTATTTTTTTTTTTATAAAAAAATTAATTATCGGATTTGAAAATTGAAAAAAAATTGAAAATTCAACTATTTTTTTGAAACTTAAATAAATTTTTTAAAATTTATTTGCTTTCATACTCAACTCTTTGGTTGAAAACGGAACTTTTTTTTATTATTTTTTTGGGATAAAAACTAATTATTGGATTTCAAAATTGAAAAGAAAAAAAATTAAAAATTCAACTATTTGTTTGAAACTTGAATTATTTTTTTTTTTTAATTTATTTGATTTCATATTTAACTCTATAGTTTAAAACGCATTTTTTTGTTTAAAAATTAATTTTTTATTGATAAAAACTAATTATTAGATTTGAAAATTGAAAAAAGTTGAAAATTCAACTATTTGTTTGAAACTTAAATAAATTTTTTTAAATTTATTTGCTTTCATATTCAACTCTTTGGTTGAGAACGCAACTTTTTTTTTAATTATTATTTTTTTGGGACAAAAACTGGGGCAAAAAAAAAATTCAACTATTTGTTTGAAACTTGAATTATATTTTTTTATCATTTGATTTCATATTCAACTCCTTAATTTAAAACGCAACTTTTTGTTTGAAAATTAATTTTTTATTGATAAAAACTAATTATTGGATTTGAAAATTGAGAAAAAATTGAAAATTCAACTGTTTGTTTGAAATTTGAATAATTTTTTTAAAATTCATTTGCTTTCATACTCAACTCTTTGGTTGAAAACGCAACTTATTTTTTATTATTTTTTTTCGATAAAAACTAATTATTGGATTTGAAAATTGAAAAGAAAAAAAATTAAAAATTCAACTGTTTGTTTCAAACTTGGATTAATTTGTTTTTAATTCATTTGGTTTCATATTCACCTCTTTGGCTGAAAACGCAACTTTTTGGTTGAAAATTGTACGGTGGCGCCTGTCTGTCTGTCTTTCCGTCCGTCCGTAAACACGATAACTCTCGAAAAAATGAACGAATCCAGTCGATCTTTGGCACACTCTTTTTTTAGGTCCTAGGGGAAAAGACGAGTTCGTTAATCAGCCATTTTGGCTAAAAATTCCAAAAGTGAGGGTATTTTGAACATTTTTGAGAAATTTTTTTTCGGAATTCGAAAATTCTATGCACGGATATTTATAGTATTACAAAATAAAAATAATTTAGCCCAATGACTTTTTTCGATAAAAAGAAAATTCTCAAGTTATAGAATTTTCAAAATTTTTTAAATGAGTCAAAAATCCAAATTTTAAGACAAACAACGCGCGATATAAAAAAAGCCAAGAAAAGAACAACATTTCTTTTTTAAAACCCGCCAAGATTATTATAACAATTTTTTGGATTTTTTTGGAAAATCGAAAATCCAAATTTTTTTTTCACAAAAAATAATGAAAAATTCTTTTTTTTTGATAGAAATTTATCGTGAAGATGTTGAAAATCCAAATATTTGGTAAAAAATTTGTCTTTAAGGTTAATTAATATTTCTTTCCTTTTTTTTGGGTCAAAATCGTCAAGTTTAGGTTCATAAAAGTTTTTTTTTTTTTTTTAGAATTAAAATATTTGATTTAGAATTTATCTTTTTTGGCTAAAAATTCATCTATTTGGTTGAGGATTCAACTAATTTCTTGAAAAAAATTTTTTTGCCCGATTGGTTAAAAATTCGTCTTCTGGGTTAAAAAAATGTTTTATGGTAGAAAAGTTATCTTTCTTGGTTTAAAATTATTATTATTTTTTTTTGTGCAAATTTTAAACAATCTACTAGAAAATTCGTCTTTTTTAAAAGTTTAAGTTTAACTTTTTTTTTTAAGATTCGTCTCTTTTGCTCAAAAGTTTTACTATTTTATTGTTAATGTAAATTATAAATTAATTTTTTATATTTGAAAATATTTGGGTAGAAATGCAGGCACTTTGTTAAAAACTCGTTTTTTTTGGTAATAGAAATAATTTTTTTTTTTATAAATTCCACTATTTGGTTAAAAATTGATCTCTTTTTTTGATAATTAATTTTTTTTTAATGTAATATTCTTAGTTTAAAAATTAACTATTTGATTAAAAATTAACTTTTTTTTAACTTGGACTGTTTCCTGGAAAATTCAACAGTTTTGCAGAAGTTTCCTTTATTTTGAATTAATTTTTTTTTTTGTTTAATGAAAATTTAACTTTTTCTTGTTTAGCTTAAATATTCCATAATCTGGTTAAAACTTTCTTTTTTTCGATTAAAAATTAATTTTTTGAATTTAAAACTTTTTGGGTAAAAATGAATGCATTTTTTTAAAAATTCGTCTTTTTTGGTAAAATTTAACTATTTATATAAAAATTAAGTTTTTTTTTAATTTCATATTTTCGCCTTAATAATTAAACTGCTGGTAGAAATTTTAACTGCCTTTTATAAGATTGGTTTTGGTTATTAAAAATTATTTTTTTAAAAGAAAATTTAACTATTTTATTTTTACTTAAAAAAAGACATTTTAGTTTAAAAATTAAGCTATTTTGTTAAAAATTTATAAACATTGTTTGAAATTCACTTTTTGTGGAAAATCATGATTTTTTCACGTTAAAAATTAAAATATTTAGTTAAGAATTCACCTTTCTTGATTGAAAATTCATCTTTTTGGTTGAGGATTCAACTAATTTGTTTAATTCAACTGTTTAAAAATTTGTCTTTTGTTAAAAAAAAATCTTTTATGGTCGTCAAGTTATATTTTTTGGCTTAAAAATATTTTTGTTGTTAAAAATTAAAGTGTAATTTTTGAAAATTCGCAAAAAGTTTCTCCTCAAGATTATTTTTTTATTTATACATTTTATTATTTTTTTCTAATTTAACAATTTTTTTAGGAAGATATCATTTTTGGTTGCAAATTCAACTATTTCCTATAAAATTTAATTTTTGTTTAAAATTTCTATTTTTGTGTTGAAAAGTTAATTAAAATTTTTTAAATGAAAATTCAACTCTTTTTTGAAAATTGGTCTTTTTGATTAAGAAATTCACTCGTTATAGCAAAAAATTACATCTTTGTTAGATAAAAAAAAATTTGTTTGAAAAATAAACTGAAACATTTTATGGATAAAATTTGATTTTTAAATAAATAATTTGTCGTTTTTTATCAAAAATTCATCCGTCTCAGTAGAAAATTCAAATAATCTTTAAATATTTTATTAAAAATTCATCCTTTTTGGTTAAAAAATTCAAATTTTTGGATTGAAAATTGAATCTTTTTTTCTATGAGCTTTTTTTTGTTAAAAAATTCCAATTTTGATCTTGGGCAGTCATCTGAAATTTTTTAAATGGAAATTCAACCAGATTTGAAAATTTTTTTTCTAATAAAAATTCAAATTTTTTAGTAGAAAACTGATTTTTTGGTGAATAAAAATGCAATTTTTTGGCCGAGAATTCAACAATTTTGTTAAAAGTCAACCTTTTTGATTAGAATTCGTCTTTTTGGACTGAGAATTCAATTTTCGTGTGAAAACTTATTTCTTGCTTAAAAATTCATATTTTGATCGTGAAAAGTCAATTAAATATTTTTTATTAAAAAATTTAACTATTTTTTTGAAAATTTATCTTTTTGATTTAAAAATTCATCTGTTTTAGTAAAAATTCATTTTTTTAATTAAAGATTTGGTTAAATCAGTTTGTTATAAAATCATTTTTTGTTGTTAAACATTTATATTCTTTATTAAAGATTCATATATTTGGTTGAAAGTTTAACTATTTTGTTTGAAATTATTCTTTTTTCTTTGAAAATTCAATTAGTTGGGTAAAAGTTAAACTACATTATTAAAAATTAAATTTTTTGATTGAATGCTTGTCTCTGGATTAAAAAAACTTTTCCAATTTTTGCAAGATTGATCTTTTTTAGTTTAAAATTCTCCTTTTTTGGTAAAAATATAATTTTATTAATTCGAAATTTTATTTTCGTTGGGTACTAATGCATCAGTTCCGGGGAATTTAATTTTTTGTTGAAGTCATAGTTTTTCTTTGAAAATTCAATTTATGAGTAAAAAAAATCTTTAGTTGTTGAAAATTCGTCTTTTTGGTTTTCAAATTATTTTTCATATTTTGTTGGTAATTTATTTTTTCAGGTTGAAAGTTTAACTATTATGTTAAAAATTAAATTATTTTGTTTAAAATTAAATTATTTTATTAAACAGCCATCGTCAATAACAGAAAATACATTTTTTTGTTTAAAATAAATTATTAAGTTTGACAATTTTAAATTTGTATCTAAAAAACATTTTAATTCCGCTTATAAAAAGTTCTATGTTAAAAGTATTAAAGTATTAAAATGCTGCAAACAATTTCTGGACAGCCCCAAAATTTTAAAATCTTGGGTTAGGGGGCGGGGGGCCCTCGCCGGGTTCACCACCTGTAGATTCGCACCTGGAGTGTATAGCGTGTATTGAGAGGATTAAGGTAGTGACTATAGCAAAATTATTTACTATAGTGAGTGGGGGGACTCGCACTCAGGCAGTGTCATCGGCGAGACTGTCAGAACTCATAGAATCTACTCACAAGCTAATTTAAAATGTACATTGCAATTGTTTGCATGCCGCGAGCGTAAATTCAAGCGCTAAAGTCACTTCAAACAACTTCAAACGACGAGATATTTTTACTGCTTACTCAACGAGAAATGTTATTCTTATATTTAGAATCTTATTTTCGGAATTCCAGACTCTTCAAAATAACTGAGCGTGTCGGTCACACACTACCCGCTCAACTAAAAACTTATTTCTTTTCGAAAATAGGTGCAGGGTGGCTGTTTTAATCAACAATCATCTTTATGGTTCAGTATGCAATTATTGGATTCAACTTTTTTTGTAGAAGTCGTCAAGTGGTTGAGATTTCGTTTTTTTTAAAATAAAAATTAATTTTTTAAACTGAAAATTTAACTGTTGCATTTGGTTCGAAAAATTTTTTTCAACAGCTCTTCGAGAAAAGTTATTCTTATAATTAGAATATTATTTTCAAAATTCCAGATCCTTTAAAATAACTGAGCGTGTCGGTCACACACTACCCGCTCTACTCAAAAAACTTATTTTTTGTGTGAAAATATATACAGGGTTGCTATTTTAATCAACAATGATCTTTATGGTTCAGTATTCAATTATAGGGTTTTAACTTTGTTTTGCGGAAGTCTTAAGTGGTTGAGAGTTCGTTTTTTAAATAAAAATTAATTTTTTTAACTGAAAATTTGATTATTGGATTTCAGATTCAAAGTTTTTTTGAACAGATTTTCGAGAAAAGTTATTCTTATATTTAAACCCTTATTTCCAGCAGTCTAGATTCTTCAAAATAACTGAGCGTGTCGGTCACACACTACCCACTCTACTCAAAAAACTTTTTTTTTTTGTAAAAATAGGTGCAGGATGGCCGTTTTAATCAATAAAAAAATTCTCTCTCTCAGTTTGAAGAAATTTCTATTTGGAGCAATAAAAAATGGGCTGCGAGTTATTTTAGGCTAGAAAAATTAGGGAAAAAAAATTTGGTAAAACATTAATATTCTTGGAGGAAAATTCAACTACTTGTTTAAAAGTTGAACTAATTTTTGGAAAATTCATTTGGCTCCATATTCGCCTTCTTGGTTGAAAGAGTAACTTTTTTTGTTGAAATTTAGTTTTCTTCTTCATAAAAGCTAATTATTGTATCTGAAAACTTAACTATTCCATTTTTTACTATTTGATAGAAAATTTTTATAATTTGTTAAAAATTTGTCTTCATGGTTAACAAATATTAATCTTGTTCGTTAAAAATTCATCTTTATGGTTCAGGATTAAATTATTGGATTTAAATTTTGTTGTGGAAGTCGTCAAGTGGCTGAGACTTCGTTTTTTTCATAAAAACTAATTTTTTTAACGGAAAATTTGATGATTGCATTCTGGGTTCAAATATTTTTATAAATAGATTTTTGATAAAGTTATTCTTATATTAGAAATCTTATTTCCGGAATTCCAGATTCTTTAAAATAACTGAGCGTGTCGGTCACACACTACCCGTTCTACTCAAAAAAATTTTTTTCCGAAAATAGGTGCAGGGTGGCTGTTTAAATTAGCAAAAAATTCCCTTTCTTAGACTAAATAAATTTGTATTTGAAGCAATAAAAACTTGGCTGCAAATCATTTTAGGCTAGAAAAATTAAGAGAAAAAAAAAACTATTCTATCTAATCTAAACTATCTATTCCATTTTTTACTATTTGAGACAAAATTTTTTATATTTTGTTTAAAATTTGCCTTTATAGTTCAGGATTAAATTATTAGGTTTAACTTGTTTTGTAAAAGTCGTCAAGTGACGATTGCATTCCGGGTTAAAATATTTTTTCCAATAGATTTTTGAGAAAAGTTATTCTTATATTTAGACCCTTATTTCCGGTATTCCAGATTCTTTAAAATAAATGAGCGTGTCGGTCACACACTAACCACTATACTCAAAAAACTTTTTTTTTCTCTCTCTTAGTCTGATGAAATTTCTGTTTGAAGCAATAAAAAATGGGCTGCAAATTATTTTAGGCTACAAAAATTAAAAGAAAAAAAAATGTTAGAACATTATTCTTCTTGGAGGAATAAGTTTTTAAGTAGAGCAGGTAGTGTGTGTTCATCTTTTTGGTTGGAAATTTAAATGTTATTCTTATATTTAGAATCTTACTTCCGGAATTTTAGATTCTTCAAAATAACTGAGCGTGACGGTCACACACTACCCGTTTTGCTCAAAAAACTTTTTTTTTTTGCAGGGCCAAAGAAATGTCTATTTAAAGAAATGAAAACTGGGCTGCAAATCATTTTAGGCTAGAAAAATTAAGAGAAAAAACAAACTATTCTATCTATTTTTTATCTATTATTTTTGTTAGAAATTTATCGTTAAGAGGTTGAAAATTCAACTATTTGATAGAAAATTTTGGTATTTGTTGAAGGTTTGTCTTTACGGTTATAAAATATTAATCTTGTTCATTTTAAATTCATCTTTATGTCTGAGGATTCAATTATTGCATTTAATATTTGTTTTGGTTTTGTTGTTGTTTTTTTTTTGTGGAAGTTGTCAAATGGTTGAGAGTTCATTTTTTTTTCATCAAAATTAATTTTTTTAACTGAAAATTTGACGATTGCATTCCGGGTTCAAATATTTAAAAAAATAGATTTTTGAGAAAAGTTATTCTTATATTTAGACCTTTATTTCCGGCATTCCAGATTCTTCAAAATAACTGAGCGTGTCGGTCACACACTACCCGCTCTACTCAAAAAACTTATCTTTTTCGAAAATAGGTGCAGGGTGGCTGTTTTAATCAATAAAAAAATTCACTCTCTTAGGCAAAAAAAACTATCTATTTAAAGCAATAAAAACAGAGCTTTAACAGAGATTCAACTATCAGGTACAAAATTGTAGTATTTTGTTGAAAATTTGTCTTTATGGTTCGAAAATATTAATCTTGTTCATTGACAAGTCATCTTTATGGTTAAGGATTTAATTATTGGGTTTATTACTTTCTTTAATTTGAGTTTATTGGTTATTATTATTTATTTTATTATTTATTTATTTTTCATTTATTGGTTATTATTATTTATTGGTTTATTACTTTTTATTCTTCAGGATATTTTAGATACTTAAGTATATTAAAATCCATTTTTTGTCTTTATGGTTAGCAAATATTAATCTTGTTCGTTTAAAATTCATCTTTATGGTTCAGGATTAAATTATTGGGTTTTTAAATTTTTTTGGGGAAGTTGTCAAGTGGTTGAGAGTTCGTTTTCACATGCTTGAAGATATTTTAGACACTTTAGGATTTTTCGTACACTGCAATATACTTATGGGTAATTGGTATGCATCCTGATATTTTACATTCTTTAGGACATTTCAGATAATTCGCATACTTGCTGATATGTCACATTCTTGAGGATACTTTAGATTATTTTACATTATTTGACATACTTTATTACATTTTAAATTCATGAGGATATTTCAGATGCTTCAGAATATTTCATATTCTTCTCAGATACTTCAAAAAACTTGATGCTATTTCAGACACATTAGGATTTTTCATAGACTTCAATATAGTTATGGATATTTGGTATGCATAATAATATTTCACATTCTTCGGGACATTTTAGATACTTCACATTCTTGAGGATGCTTCAGATTATTTCACATTATTTCACATACTTTATTACATCTTACATTCTTGAGGATATTTGAGATGCTTCAGTATATTTCACATTCTTTAGGACATTTTAGATACTTCACACGCTTGATGATATTCAACATAGTGGAGGATATTTCAGATACTTCATTATATTTCACATTCTTGAGGATATTTCAGATACTTTAGTATATTTCACATTCTTGAGGATATTACACATACTTTAGTATATTTCACATTCTTGACGATATTTTAGACACTAGGATTTTACGAGGTCGGATAACTCAGCGGCTACACTAACGAAATTTTTTTTTGCTCTATTAGTTTTCGAGAAAATAGTGCAGCGCTAGCTTGCAGTCAACTCAGTGGCACCCTCTACAAGAATCATTAAATTTAAAAAAATGATACGATTTTTTGCTTTTTTTTTTGCTTCAAAATGTGCTATGAATCGCTTTTGTGAAATCAATAGTAGGCCATACTTTTTTACTTTCGAATGTAATATGAAACCTTTGTGTAAAATCAACCCTTTTTTCAAAAGCAACCTCCCGTGCTGCAGAAACGTATTTCAAAAAAAGAAACTATATAGACGGAAAATAATTCTAAATTTTAACGAGGTATTTTTAAAGCATAACTAAGGAGCAAAATCATTCTTCATTTATAATCATTACGATAATAACCAAAATATTTTAAGAACAAAATATTTTCAATTATTTCAGTGAAATTTTTCCTTTTTTTGAACTTTCCTTACTTTTTTTAATTATTCATAGCAAGACGCAGTTGAAAAAAAGATAAATGACAAATTTTAGCAAATTTTTGCATTAAAAAAAAAAAAAGGTTTAAACTCAATTTTCGAAAAAATCCACTTTTGATTTTATTTGAATTCGTTTTTATATATAGTTTACAATGTTCTTTAAAAACCTTGTAAAGTCAGGATTTTCCGAATTTCTACATTTATTTTCAACGTTTTAATTAGTGTGAGCTAATAATTAAGTTAAGTAGACAAACATCATTGTTAAAGCAATTATTTTAAATAAAATTGTTTTCGAATAATATGCTACAAAGTTGAGGTTTTTTCTTAAATATTCCATATTTTGTCCACTTTTCAAGTAGCATAGGGTAATAATTAATTCAAGTTTTAACGCGGTTCACCTAATATTCATGAGTCTGAATAAAATTATTAAAAAATTTATATTTTTTTAAACATACGTCTTAAACTTTAAGACTTGATATGAAATTGTTCAGTTCATTAATTGCCCAAGCATTGATTAAAGGTTTGTTAAATCGTATCCATTTTGTATTAGTCCTAATCCGATATTAATTGAATGGTCGGGAACCATAAGGCGCTAACCCTTATTTGGAAAATTTTTCAGGAGAACGAAAAATTTCTTCACTTGTGCACCTTGAGATAAGGTGTATTAAGCTGACGTAACCACATCTTCGAATCAAGTTAAAACCTATTTCATAATTAAGGGCTCATTTAAGGCT
>JAAAKG020135285.1:0-13574 GCA_010014905.2 Druon quercuslanigerum
TACTACTATATAATAAATATAATTATTAGATATATCTATATATTACAAACAAGTAATATGATAAATCATAAAATATTGTTTTCTATTACAATTTGATTAAATAACGAACTCTTAAATGTAAATTTTTTTGTAACAAATAGAGTTTGTAACAAAGCTAAAATATTGTAACATTTGTATAGTCACACTTAAATGAAGAGCATTAACGAATATCTTTTAACTTGGGCAAAACTCAAATTATTCGATAATTATTTTTCAAACTGTTTTAATGATTTCATTCTGAAATTAAATAATAAAAATTAAGAACAAGAAAACAAGTAATATTAGTTTGGTTTTTAATCAATATAAATATAATTTTGATAAGATTTTTGAGAATATTGAAATTTTGTTTTGTTTAATATTTCAGACGTATGAGACAAAAATCTAGAAGAATTTAAAGACTTTTTTTTTATTTTATAGGATTTCACCAAATATTATGAAAAATTTAAGTTTTTTTAAAAGATGCTTAGGAATTTTAGAAATTGGGAAAGAATCAAGAAATATTTGTGAAATTTCGAATATGTTTCCCAGTTTTAAAATATTTATGATCTATTTGAAACGTCTTAGATTCTTTATAATATTTTTTACTGACTCAAATTTTTCTCAAAATTCTCAAATATCATTTAAAATCTTTTTAAATATCCTTATAATCTTTTAAATTTTCCCAGAAATTTCAAAATAATTTTTTTATTCTCTGATCGGCTGATTGAAAGCTAATTTAAATTGACTCTGAATTGAATATCTAATTTCATTTATTTTAATTTCAATATATCTAAAAAATGTATTTTACTTAAGAAAATTATTTAACTTTATTTAAATGATCAAATTTCACTTGATCAAAATTTAAATGATCAAACTATTTGAATGATCAAATATTTGTTAAGTTTTCGAAAATGTTTCTCAGTTTTAAAATATTTATAATCTATTTAAAACGTCTTAGATTCCTTACAATATTTTTTACTGACTTGATTTTTTTTAATTTTAAAATTTTATTGAAAATTTTTAAAAATTACCTTATAATCATCTACATTTTTCCAGAAATTTCAAGAAAATTTTGTTATCCTCTTCAAAATGTTCGAAATTATTTTAACCTAAAGTTTAATTTTGAATTGTTAAATATTTCATGGATTTACTCAATTTTTTATTTGTTTTTATTTTGTCAACTTATCAAATTCAAACAATTTGCTTCAAAACCTTTTAAAAGCTCTTTTCCAAAAGTTTAGGAAATCGTTTGGTATGTTTAAAAACCTTTTTTAATTTTTTCTTAAAGTTCATTTTTTTAAATAAAAAATTATTTTAACTTTTCACACAAATATAAAATTGGCCTGAAATCTGACACATTCTTTATTGACAATTTTGTGAAATCTTTTTAAATAACCTCTTAAAATTAATTTTTTTAAATAAAATATGAATTAAATTTTTTTTAGGTACCTGAGAAAAGTGTGTTTCATTTTCGTGAAAATTTACAAAATTCTTTTAAAAAATCTTAACAAGTTTTAATTACTTTTGATTAAATTTAATAAAGAACAAAACAGAAAAACACTATTAGAAAAACCTACTGCATCATTTTCACAATAATTATATCAATAAACCCTTTTATTTTATACATTTTTAAGAGTTTGAATTTTTTTGAATTTCTAATTTCATTAATGTTAATTTCAATCGATTAACCGAAAAATGTATCATTTTTAATAAATTAACTTTTAAAATGTTTTACGTAAGAAAATTATTTAAATTTATTTAAATGATCAAAGTGCCAAAAGTAGGACCAAAAATTAATCAAGAAATGCTTGTTAAATTTTCGAAAATGTTTCCCAGTTTTCAAATATTTATACTGTATTTAAAATGTCTTAGATTCCTTACAATATTTTTTACTGACTTGAATTTTTTTTAAATTTTCAAATATAATTTAAAATTTGTAAAAATTACTTACAATCTTTTAATGGACAATCATGGACAATTTTTTTTAAATCTTGTCAAATAGCCTCTTTAAATTAATTTTTTATGGAAGTGTGTTTCATTTTCGTGAAGCTTTATAAAATTCTTGAAAAATTTTAACAATTTTTTATTACTTTTGATTCAATTCAATGAAAAACAAAACAGAAAAACACTATTAGAATAATCCACCGTATTATTTTCACAATAATTATATAAATACATTTTAATTTCAATCTTTCAAACAAAAAATGTATTATTTGTAATAAATCAACTTTCAAAATGCTTTACTTAGGAAAATTGTTTTTAACTTTATTTGAATGATCAAACTTAAAAAAGTAAAATAAAAAATTAATCAAGAAAAATTTGTTGAATTTTGGAAAATGTTTCCCAGTTTTCAAATATTAATAATCTATTCAAAATATCTTAGATTCCTTACGATATTTTTTACTGACTTAAATTTTTTTTAAATTTGTTATAATCTTCTAAATTTTCCCAAAAATTTTAACACAATTTTTTTATTCTCTAGAAAACTTTCAAAATTATTTTAAAGCTCCTAATGTTTAGTTCTGAAATCTTTAAAAATCTACATTACGAAAATAGTTTTAAAGATTAAAATTAATTTTGAATCTTTTCAATTCAATTACTAATTATATTAATTCAATTTACCAAATTCAAAAATTTTGCTTTAAAACCTTTTAAAAACTCTTTTTCAAAAGTTTAGGAAATCTTTTGGTATGTTTAAAACCCTTTTTTAAATTTTTCGCAAAGTTAATTTCTTAAAATAAAATATTATTTAAAATATTCACAGAAACATAAAATTGCCCTAAAATCTTTCAGATTCTTCAATAACAATTAGAAATTTTTTTTTTAAATAACGTCTTAAAATTAATTTTTTCAAAATAGAATATTATTTAAATTTTTCGTAGGAACTTGAGAAAAGTGTGTTTCATTTTTATAAAACTTTACAAAATTTTTTAAAAATCTTAAAAACTTTTGATTATTTTTGATTCATTTCAATAAAAAACAAAACAGAAAAACTATATAAGAAAAATTCATTTTGTCATTTTCACAATAATTATATAAATAAACCGTTCTCACATTTTTATTTTTTAAACTTACCAAATTGAAACATTTTTCTTTAAACTCTAAACTCTTTTATGAAATTTTTTGGTTTGTTTAAAAGCCGTTTTTAATTGTTTCGTAAATTTTATTTTTTTAAATAACAAATTATTTAATATTTTCACACGAATATAAAATTGCCCTAAAATATTTCAGATTCTTTATTGACAATTTTTTAAAATCTTTTTAAATCAACTCATAAAATTAATTTTTTCAAAATAAAGTATTATTTAAAATTTTCGCAGAAACCTGAGAAAAGTGTGTTTTAATTTTGTGAAACTTTACAAAATTCTTCAAAAACCTTACCAAAAATTATTCAAGAAATGTTTCTTAAATTTTCGAAAATGTTTCCCAGTTTTCAAACATTTATAATCTATTTGAAACGTCTTAGATTCCTTACAATATTTTTTACTGACTTGAATTTTTTTTTAAACTTCAAATATCGTTAAAATTTTTTAAAATTACTTATAATATTTTAATGGAAAATCATGGACAGTTTTTTTTTATCTGTTTGAATAACCTCTTAATATTAATTTTTTAAGAAAGTGTGTTTCATTTTCGTGAAACTTTACAGAATTCTTCAAAAATCTTAATAAATTTCAAGTAATTTTGATTTCATTCAATACAAACAAAACAGTGAAACACTATTAAAAAAATCCATTATGTCATTTTTACAATCATTATATAAATAAATCGTTTTCTTTATACATTTTTAAGAATTTTTCTGCCGACAAATGGCCGTTTTCAACACATAGACCATTTTCAATTCTCGGTGACAGGACGCTAATTAAAAGCTAATTTAAATTGACTTTGAACTGAATTTCTAATTTCATTAATTTTAATTTCAATCGATCAAAAAAATGTATAATCTGTAATAAATCAACTTTAAAAATGTTTCACTCAAGAACATTATTTAACTTTATTTTGATGATCAAAGTTGAAAAAGTAAGATTAAAAATTCAGCAACAAATATTTGTTAAATTTTCGAAAATGTTTCCCAGCTTTTAAATATTTATAATCTTTTTAAAACGTCTTAGATTCCTTACAATATTTTTTACTGACTCGAATTTTTCTGAAATATTTTTATATGATTAAAAATGCTAAATAATGAAATTTTCAAAAATTTCAAGACAATCTTTTTATTCTCTTGAAAACTTTCAAAATTATTTTAAAGCTCCTAAAGTTTAGTTTTGAAATCTTCAAAAATCTACATTTTTAAAATACTTTTAAAGATTAAAATTATTTTTGAATCTTTTCAATTCTGCTGAATACTTCTTGGATTTACTTAATTTATATTTGTTTTTATTTAGTAAACTTACCAAATTGAAATATTTTGCTTTAAAAGCTTCTAAACTCTTTTACGAAATTCTAGGAAACCTTCTTCTTATGCTCATTTTTTTCAAATAAAAAATTCTTTAAAATTTTCACACGAATATTAAAAATCTTTTTAAATTACCTTTTAAAATTGATTTTTCAAAAATAAAATATTATTTAAGTGTGTTTCATTTTCGTGAAGCTTTATAAAATTCTTAATAAATTTTAACAAATTTTAATTACTTTTGATTTAATTTATTTAAAAACAAAACCGAGAAATACTATTAGAAAAATCCATTGTGTCATTTTCGCAATAATTATATAAATAAACCATTTTCACATGGGCCATTTTCAACCCTCGATGACAGGAGGCTGATTAAAAGCTAATTTAAATTGACTTTGAATTGAATTTCTAATTCCATTAATTTCAATTTCAATCTATCAAACAAAAAATGTATAATTTGTAATAATTCAACTTTAAAAATGTTTTACTTAAAATTATTTACCTTTATATAAATGTTCAAAGTTCCAAAAGTAAGACCAAAAATTAATTTAAATTGTCTTAGATTCCTTACAATATTTTTTACTGACTTGAATTTTTTTTTAATTTTTAAATATCATTTAAAATTTTTAAAAATTACTTATAATCTTTTCATGGACAATCATGGACATTTTTTTTTAATCTTTCAAATAACCTCTTAAAATTAATTTTTTAAGGATGTGTGTTTCATTTTCGTGAAACTTTACAAAATTCTTCAAAAATCTTAATAAATTTTAATTACTTTCCATTCAATTTAATAATAAAAAAAACAGGGAAACACTATTAGAAAAATCCACCGTATCATTTTCACAATAATTATATAAATAAACCCTTTTATTTTATACATTTGTAGGAGTTTAAAGTTTTTTGAATTTCTAATTTTAATTATTTTAATTTTAATCTATCAAACAAAAAATATATAATTTGTAATAAATAAACTTATAAAATGTTTTACTAAAGGAAATTATTTAACTTTATTTAAATGATCAGAGTTCCAAAAGTAGGACCAAAAATTAATCAAGAAATATTTGTTAAATTTTGGAAAATGTTTCCCAATTTTCCAATATTTTTAATCTATTTAAAACGTCTTAGATTCCTTACAATATTTATTACTGAATCGAATTTTTCTCAAGATTTTGAAATATCATTAAAAATGTTAAAAAATGAAATTCCCAGAAATTTCAAGACAATTTTTTTATTCTCTTCAAAGCTTTCGAAATTATTTTAAAGCCTCTTAAGTTTAGTTTTAAATAATTTTAAAATTCTACGGTTCTAAAATTCTTTTAAAGTTTAAAATTAATTTGGAATTTTTTTAATTACGCTAAATTGATTTCTTGGATTTACTTAATTTTCTATTTGTTTTTATTTTGCAAAATTACCAAATTGAAACATGTTGCATCAATACCTTGTAAACTCTTTGTCAAAATATTAAGAAATCTTTTGGTACGTTTAAAAAAGTTTTTAATTTATTCTTAAAGTTCTTTTTTTTAAATAAAAAATTATTAAAAATTTTACACGAATATAAAATTGCCCTAAAATCTTTCAGATTCTTCATTGACAATTTTTTTAAATCTTTTTAAATACCTCATCAAATTTTTTTTTTTGAATAAAATATTATTTAAATTTTTCGTAGGAACCTGAGAAAAGTGTGTTTCGTTTTCGTGAAACTTTACAAAATTCTTTAGAATCTTAACAATTTTTCATTACTTTTGATTCAATTAAATAAAAAACAAAATAGAAAAAAATTATTAAAAAAATCGTTTGTATCATTTTCACAATAATTATTTAAATAAACCGTTTACACATTGGAAATTTTCAACTCTCGGTGACAGGAGGCTTATTAAATGCTTATTTAAATTGTCTTTGAATTGAATTTCTAATTTCATTACTTTTAATTTAAATATATTGAACAAAAAATAAATCATTTGTAATAAATCAAATATCAAAATGTTTCACTTAAGAAAATTATTTTACTTTATTTAAATGATCAAATTTCCAAAAGTAGGATCAAAAATCATTCAAGAAATATTTGTTAAATTTTCAACAATTTTCCAAATTTTTAAATATTTATAATTTATTTAAAACGCCTTAGATTTCTTACAATATTTTTTACTGACTTAAATTTTTCTCAAAAATTTCAAATATTATTAAAATTATTTTTAAATTACCTTCTAATCTTTTAAATTTTCCCAGAAATTTTAAGACAATCTTTTTATTCTCTTGAAAACTCTCGACATTATTTTAAAATTCTTAAAGTTGAGTTTAGAAATCTTTAAAAATATACAGTTCTAAAATTCTTTTAAAACTTAAAATTAATTTTGAATCTTTTCAATTCTGCTAAATATTTCTTGGATTTACTCAATTTTTTATTTGTTTTTATTTTTTAAAGTTACCAAATTGAAACATTTTGCTTCAAAACCTTCTATGCTCTTTTTCGAAATTTGAGGAAATTGTTTGGTATGTTTAAAAACATTTTTTTAATTTTTTCGCAAAGCTTATTTTCTTTTAAATAAAGCATTATTTAAAATTTTCACTCAATTATAAAATTGCTTCAAAATCTTTCAGATTCTTCAGTGAAAATTTTTAAAAATCTTTTCAAATAACATCATAAAATAATAAATTATCAAACTTCGAAAAATAAGACCAAGAAATACTTCTTAAATTTTCGAAAATGTTTCCCAATTTTCAAATATTTATAACCAATTTAAAACATCATCTTAGAAATATCAAGACAATTTTTTTTATTCTCTTGAAAACTTTCGAAATTATTTTAAAGCTTCTAAAATTTAGTTTTAAAATATTTAAAAATCTACATTACTAAAATAGTTTTAGAGATTAAAATTAATTTTGAATCTTATCAATATAATTACCTATTATATTAATTCTATTTACCAAATTCAAACATTTTGCTTCAAAGCCTTTTAAAAAATCTTTTTTTTCAAAACTTTAAGAAATTGTTTGGTATGTTTAAAAACCTTTTTTTCATTATTTCGTAAAGTTTACTTTTAAAATAAAAAATTATTTAAAATTTTCACACGACTAAAAAGTTGCCCAAAAATCTTTCAGATTCTTCATTGAAAAATTTTTTAAATCTTTTTAAATAATCTCATAATATTAATTTTTTCAAAATAAAATATTATTTAAATTTTTCGTAGGAACTTGAGAAAAGTGTGTTTCATTTTAATGAAACTTTACAAAAATTTTAAAAAATCTTAAAAAGTTTTGATTACTTTTGATTCATTTCACAATAATTATATAAATAAACCGTTTTCACATTTTTATTTTGTAAACTTACCAAATTAAAACATTTTGCTCTAAAACATTCTAAACTCTTTTATGAAATTCAAGGAAATCGTTTGGTATGTTTAAAACCCTTTTTTAATTTTTTCGCAAAGTTAATTTTTAAAAATAAAAAATTACTTAAAATCTTTACACGAATATAAAATTGCCCTAAAATCTTTCAGATTCTTCATTGATATGTATATATAATTATTATTTAACTTTATTTAAATGATCAAAGTTGAAAAAGTATGACTAAAATTAAATCAACAAATATTTGTTAAGTTTTCTAAAATGTTTCCCAGGTTTTAAAATATTTCTAATCTATTTAAAACGTCTTAGAATCCTTACAATATTTTTTACTGACTCGGATTTTTCTCAAAATTTTCAAATATCATTAAAAATGTTAAAAAAGGAAATTCCCATAAATTTTAAGGCAATTTTTATTCTCTTTAAAACCTTTGAAATTATTTTTAAGCCTCTAAAGTTTAGTTTTGAAATTTTTTAAAATCTACAGTTCTAAAATTCTTTTAAAGTTTAAAATTAATTTTGAATCTTTTCAATTCTGCTAAATATTTCTTGGATTTACTCAATTTTTTATTTGTTTTTATTTTGTAAACTTACTAAATTAAAACATTTTGTATTAATACCTTGTAAACTCTTTGTCGAAATATTAAGTAATCTTCCGGTATGTTTAAAAATCTTTTTTAATATTTTCGTAAAGTTTATTTTTTTAAATACAAAATTATTTAAAATTCTCACACGAATATAAAATTGGCCTAAAATCTTTCGGATTCTTCAGTGACAATTAAAAAAAGTTTTTTTTTAAATAAGCTCATAAAATTAATTTTTTCAAAATAAAATATTATTTAAATTCTTTGTAGGAACCTGAGAAAATTGTGATTCATTTTCGTCAAACGTTACAAAATTCTTAGAAAATCTGAACAAGTTTTAATTACTTTTTATTCAATTCAATAAAAAACAAAACAAAGAAACACTATTAGAAAAATCCACCGTATTATTTTCACAATAATTATATAAATAAACCCTTTTCTTTGATACATTATTAAGGGTTTGAATTTTTTTGAATTTCTAATTTCATTCATTTTAATTTCAATCGATCAACCAAAAAATGTATGTATAATTTGTAAAAAATCAAGTTTCAAAATGTTTTACTTAACAAAATTATTTACCTTTATTTAAATGATCAAACTTCAAAAAGAAAGGCCAAAAATTAATCATGAAATATTTGTTAAATTTTGGAAAATGTTTTCCTGTTTTCAAATATTTTATAATCTATTTAAATAATCTTCTAAATTTTCACAGAAATTGCAAGACGATTTTTTGATTTTCTTAAAAACATTCAATATTATTTTAAAGCTCCTAAAGTTTAGTTTTAAAATCTTTAAAAATCTGCATTTCTAAAATACTTATAAAAATTAAAATTCAATATGAATGTTTAAATTTGTGCTAAATATTCCTTGAATTTACTTAATTTTCATTTGTTTTTATTTTGTCAACTTACCAAATTCAAACATTTTGTTTTAAAACCATTTAAAAACACTTTTTTAAAATTTTATGAAATCTTTTGGTATGTTTAAAAAACTTTTTTAAGTTTTTCGTATAGATCATTTTTTTATGTAAAAAATTATTTAAAATTGTCACTCGAATATAAAATTGCCCTTAAATATTTCAGATTCTTCATTGAGAATTTTGTAAAATCTTTTTAAATAACGTTTTAAAATTATTTTTTTTCAATAAAATATTATTTAAATTTTTCGCAGGAACATGAGAAAAGTGAGTTTTATTTCCGTGAAACTTAAAAAAAATCTTAAATAATCTTAACAAATTTAATTACTTTTGATTCAATTCAATAAAAAACTAAACAGAGAAATACTATTAGAAAAATCCACCGTATCATTTTCACATTCATTATATAAATAAATTCATTTATTTTATAAATTTTTAAGAGTTTGAATTTTTTTGAATTTCTAATTTCAGTAATTTTAATTTCAATCTATCAAACAAAAAATCTTTAATTTGTAAGAAATCAACTTTCAAAATGTTTCACTTAGGAAAATTATTTAACTTTATTTAAATGATCAAACTTTCAAAAGTAGGACCAAAAATTAATTAGGAAATATTTTAAATTACTTTTTAATTAATAATCTTTTAAATTTTCCCAAAAATTTCAAGACAATTTTTTTATTCTCTTGAAAACTTTCGAAATTATTTTAAAGCTACTAAAGTTTAGAATTAAAATCTTTAAAAATCTACATTTCTAAAATTAATTAAAAGTTTAAAATTAATGTTGAATCTTTTTAAATCTGCTAAATATTTCTTGGATTTACTCAATTTTTTACTTTATTTTTATTTTTTAAACTTACCAAATTGAAAAATGTTGCCTCAAAACCTTTTAAAAGCTCTTCTACGAAATTCTAGGATATAAAATGTAAAGTAAAAAAGTATAAGTAAGAAAAGTAAAGTTCTTTTGTTTAAATTCAAAATTATTTAATACTGTCACACGAATATAAAATTTCCCTAAAATCTTTCAGATTCTTCATTGACAATTTTTTGAAATCTTTTTAAATAACCTCTTAAAATTCAATTTTTGAATTACAATATTATTTAAATTTTTCGTAGGAACCTGAGAAAAGTAAGTTTCGTTTTTGTAAAACTTTACAAAGTTCTTAAAAAACCTTAACAAGTTTCGATTACTTTTGATGCAATTCAATAAAAAACAAAACATGGGCCATTTTCAACTCTCGGTGACAGGAGGCTCATTAGAAGCTAAGTTAAATTGACTTGGAATTGAATTTCTAATTTCATCAATTTAAATTTAAATCTATTAAAGAAAAAATGTATAATTTGTAATAAATCAACTTTCAAAATGTTTTACTTAAGAAAATTATTTAACTTTATTTAAATGGCCAAAGTTGAAAAAGTAAGACCAAAAATTAATCAAGAAATATTTGTTAAATTGAATTTTTTTTTAAATTTTCAAATACCACTAAAAATTTTCGTAAATCACCTTATAATTTTGTAAATTTTCCCAGAAATTTCAAGACCATTTTTTTATTCTCTTGAAAACTTTCAAAATTATTTTAAAGTTGATAAAGTTTAGTTTCATAATCTTTGAAAACCTAGATTTCTAAAATTATTTTAAAGTTTAAAATTAATTTTAAATCTTTTTAATTCAATTACTAATTATATTAATTCAATATAGCAAATTCAAACATTTTGCTTTAAAATCTTTTGAAAACTCTTTTTTAAAAGTTTAGGAAAGTTTAGAAATTGACTTGAATTGAATTTCTATTTTCAATAATTTCAATTTTAATTAATCAGACAAAAAATGTATAATTTGTAATAATTCAACTTTGAAAAAGTTTTACTTAAGACAACTATTTGAGTTTATTTAAATGATCCAACTTCAAAAACTAAGACCAAAAATTAATCAAGAAATATTTGTTAAATTTTCGAAAATGTTTTCCACTTTTGAAATATTTATAATATATTCAAATCGTCTTGGATTCCTTAAAATATTTTTTACTAACTCGAATTTTTCTCAAAATTTTCAAATATCATTTAAATTTTTTTAAATTACCCTATAATCTTCTACATTTTCCCAGAAATTTCACGACAATTTTTTTATATTACTTCAAAATCTTTTAAAAACTCTTTTTTTTTAAGTTTAGGAAATCTTTCGGTATGTTTAAAAACCTTTGTTTTAATTTTTTCGTAAAGTTAATTTTTAAAAGTAAAAAATTATTTAAAGTTTTCACGCGAATATAAAATTGCCCTAAAATCTGTCAGATTCTTTATTGATAATTGTTTTAAATCTTTTTAAATGACGTCATAAAATTCATTTGTTCAAAATAAAATATTATTTAAATTTTTCGTAAAACTTGAGAAAAGTGTGTTTCATTTCAATAAAACTGTACAACAATTTTTAAAATCTTTACAAATTTGAGTTAAATCTTGATTCAATTCAATAAAAAACAAAACAGAGAAACACCACTATTAGAACTGACTCGATTTTTTTTTAATTTTCAAATTTCATTAAAATTTTTTTTAAATTAACTTATAATTTTCTAAATTTTCCCAAAAAATTTCAACACAATTTTTTTATTTTCTAGAAAACTTTTAAAATTATTTTAAAGTTTCTAAAGTTTAGTTTTAAAATATTTAAAAATCTACATTACTAAAATAATTTTAAAGATTAAAATTAATTTTGAATCTTTTCAATTCAATTACTAATTATATTAATTCAATTAACCAAATTCAAACATTTTGCTTCAAAACCTTTCAAAAACTCTTTTTTAAAACTTCAAGCAATCGTTTGGTATGTTTAAAAACCTTTTTTCATTTTTTCGTAAAGTTTACTTTTAAAATCAAAAGTTATTTAAAATTTTAACACGAATATAAAGTTGCCCTAAAATCTGACAGATTTTTTATTGACAATTTGTTTAAATCTCTTTAAATAACCTCATAAAATTATCTTTTTCAAAATAAAATATTACTTACATTTTTCATAGGAACTTGAGAAAAGTGTGTTTTATTTTAATGAAACTTTACAAAAATTTTAAAAAATCTTAAAAAGTTTTGATTACTTTTGATTTATTTAAATAAAAAACAAAACATAGAAACACTATTAGAAAAATCCATTGTGTCATTTTCACAATAATTATATAGATGAACCATTTTCACATTTTTATTTTGTAAACTTACCAAATTGAAACATTTTGCTTTAAACTCTTAATTCTTTTGTGAAATTCTAGGAAATTGTTTGGTATGTTTAAAAACCTTTTTTAATTTTTTTCGCGAAGTTTATTTTTTTAAATAAATAATTATTTAAAATTTTCACATGAATATAAAATTGCCTTAAAATCTTTTAGATTCTTCATTGCCATGTATATATAAATATAGAATTTGTAATAAATCAACTTTCAAAATGTTTTACTTTAGGAAATTATTTACGTTATTCAAATGATCAAAGTGGAAAAAGTAAGAGCAAAAATGATACAAAAGTGTCATAAATTAAAGGTTGTAAATTAAATATACAATGTTTCTTTTGAGGCACATTATTGGAACCTTCAAAGCAAAGAAAATCTCGTTTCACGGCAAGAGTAGAGAAATCGGTACACAGCCCGAAATCGGCATAGAATTTGCATTGACAACCCTTTGAGAGATCCCTCGTGGTCAGACCGCATGAAAACGCTCTTGGTTTGAATATTGTTTCCCATTAAACCCTTTACCTGATCTTTGTAAAGGACCTCCGCGATCATAAATAAGTCACTCGCGTGGGTTGACTTTTGGCCCCTGAAAAGTTCTTACATGTGCAGGTACTTTGCAAATTACCGTGTCGGGAAAGGAAAGTCTGACGCTGATATTTTCCGTTCCACGTTGTCGTTCTGAAAATCGCAATTTACAAAGAGCTTACAAAAGAAAGAACAAATTTTCCCCAGTCATTTCCGGTTTTCTTGATAAATGTTTTAAAAAGGTTTAAAAAATATTAGCAGGGAAAACCACCCTATAGTATATAGGAAAAAAATCAACAGCATTAACCTGCATCAGTTTAAAACAAATTTTCATTTTGAAATAAAGATTGAACATTTATTTGAATATTTTTATAGAAAAAATAGCAATTACAATTTAAATTTGTTTACTGAGTAAGTTATAGTTGAAGCTGTGATTATTTTACGAAAATCAGTAAAGCTTAAATTTTTTTTATTTTTGTTATCTCTGATATGCCGTGAGATTGGTACCTTAAGCCTGAAAATTATATCTTTATCGAAAGACTCCTTAACAAAACAATAATTTTTGTGCTTTTTAATAATTAATAATTTAT
>JAAAKG020135286.1:0-13573 GCA_010014905.2 Druon quercuslanigerum
CAAGAGATAATGAATGTAACATGTAACAGAATTGGATAAAGCATTAAATTTCTCAATGGACGTATTTCCGGAAAAAAAATTTTTGAACAAAAACCTCGTATACGTGTCTTTTTATATACAATAAGAACTTCATAAAAAAAATTTGACAAGATTTGGAGAGGCGGCAATTTTTTTTGGTCCAAATCCGTACGATTTGTAAAAGAATGTCCCATATACAAGGTTCTTCGAATCTTTATTTATGAACAGCTAAAGCTACTAATGACGAATTATGCCAAGAAACATACATTTTTACTTGAAACATAACGATATGTAGTAAGTACGACGCCAGCGCGATCTACCATCGTTTGAGTTCATTAAACTGGAGCAAAATGTTGATTCCACGATTTTCAGTTACTTATTACTGAGTGGTCTTAAATAATTTATAATTCGTTTACAAGACTATTGTAAGGTATTTTAGAGACGAATTGTAATCAAAAACCAGTTACTTTCTTAATCAGTTAAAATATATTTTGGAGACGAAAAAATAAAAATGAAGTGATACGGCCTGTAGATTTTTCATCAGAATCAAAAGAGGTCTTTTGTTAACATTCCCCGAATCATTAAAATATATTTTTTTTCTTTTGGGATCAACGGCAGTGGTCCAAAAATACCTATGGCTATTTTGTAATTAGATTCAAGCTGTGTATCAGGGATAATGGCCTTAACTTTTGGTATAATGAATTTCTTTACAGATTTGTTCCTTTTCTTCTTTTGCAAATTTCTGATTTGGTGCTATACGTATACAAAATTTCAATTTATAGTTTTTGATTCTTGAAATCTTATCAGTTCTTTTATTTCAATGTTTTTGAGATTTGTAATCGTTGGGTCCGAAAAATGGAGTCGTATTATCATTGTTAAATTCGCTGAACTTCTTTATTGCATTTCGGCGACCCTATTTCTTCATCATAATCAGGTGATCATATTGATTTGCACGTTTTTCTATGTGAATTTTTGAACATGTTTGTCCAAAGTTTTCCTTCAGCATTTTGGTTCCATTTAGTTCGAGATTCTAAATGATTTAAAAAACAATTATGATATTTCTTCATTAGCCCTCGGAGAGCATTATGGGTCAATCAGATCCTTAAGTAGATTTTCTTCGGGAATATCTTTAAGACAAAAATTTCAGCCAGAAACAAAGACAATTTTTTTAGAAAATTTTGTTTTTTAGAAAATAATCTTTTTTTATTAATTTTTATCCGAACTCCTTGAAAATGCGTCATTTCATGCACATGCACATAAAACTTCACACCTGCAACAGATAAACTGGCACCATGCTAGTGAAAATATGGACATAGTTCTAATGTGGAATATAGTGTGATACAGCCTATACTTTTTCTCCTACCCTCCTTGAAAAGAAGCATGTGTAGCAGATAAAAAATGTTTGGTGTTCTTGATAATTTTATATTATAAGCGAAAGGAGGAAATGGCGTATTTAGCAGAAGAGAGACCGTGGGGTACAGCGATGTAATTTTTTTAAAGATAAATATGATTTTCTCTGTGGGGTGTAAACTTTTATGTAGCAGGCGTAAAGTTTTATTTATTCATTATATTCATTACGCCTGCTTTAGGTGCATGCAATAGCACGTTTTCAAGGGGGGTTGGACAAAAATTATCGTCTGTATCAAGGGTGTACGCCAAAACAGCCTTCTTTAGGCCCGATAGTGTGCAAAAAGTTTTTGTTTTATTTATAAACCTAATATCGCACGACTGGATGAACAGAATTGTATGAAAAGTAGAGTGAGTACAGTTCAAGTAATGTGGAATAAGGGAAAATTATTGGGACGGCCTAACAATACTTTTCAAGGCCCGAAAATTCAAGCCAAATATGGGCCTTTTTGCGATTTTAACTATAAACTCGACAGTACTTTTACATCTCATTATATTTTTTTGTTAAAAAAACTATGTTTCTTATAAATTTGAGTCCACTGAACTTTAATCCAATGAGAAAAGGTCCCTAAGGTTTTTTTAAATATTAATCGAAGGTTTTATTATCTTAGCAATGTTTTATATAAATCATGAGATCTGAACAACAAAAACGATATGCTCTTTGCTACTTTAATTGCTATATGAGTAAATAGTTGGAAATGCAGAAGTGCTGGTTTTTCCTGTATATGCCAAATTTGTAAAGTATATCTGAGGATTGTTAACACTTTTTTCTAGGTTAGAAAAAAAAGTAAAGCATTAACTCAGTATGACTGAAAGTTTTATCATTTTTATAATATTTTTCATAAAACTGAAAAAAAGAAAGCGCATCACATTAATATGTCGGAAAAGCTAATTTTAAGTTATTTTAAATAATCTCTTTTTTTATAGAAACCAGCAAGCTCAAAATATTTATCTAATTTAGAATGATTTTTTCCATAATATTACATTTCATAAAGAAATCATAATTGTAGCCAAGAATACACGTTTTTTTCATTTTTCAATGGATTTTTCGGGAAAGTGTCTATTCGTAAAATCACATTTTAGATTGACCTACTGAAATACGTAAATGTAAAAAATGTTTATTCGGTGCCCTTAGTTATAAATGTGTTTACAATATATATTTTTACAATATAGAAACGCCATCTTAACTCATTGTTATTTAAGATTTTATCATTTAGGCAATAATTTCATACAAAACACAAAAATTTCAGAAACATGGCAATGCGCACTAAATTTTCCGGTAGGAAAAACAAGGTATGAGAGTTGCACTGGAAATTTCCTTCAATTTCTTACCTCAGAAATGTTTGACACTAAATAATTTAAGGAATTCAGGATGCAGTCTATGAAAATAAAAAAGTTTGTAAAGAAATACACGTCTTTTTATATTAAAATACACGATTTTTCATATTTATGTGAATTTTCCTGCAAGTGGACTTTTCTTAGTGGACTCAAGTTTATAAGTAACATAGTTTAAAAAAAATATCATAAATTGTAAAAGTACCGTCGAGCTTATAGCTAAAATCGCAAAAAGTTCCATATTTGGCTTGAATTTTCGGGCCTTGAAAAGTATTTTTGGGCCTTCCCAATAATTTTTTCTTATTGCACATTACTTGACCTATACTTGCTCCAATTTTCATGCAGTTTGATTTATCAAGTCGTGAGATATTAGGTTTATAAACCACATCAAAACTTTTAGTACAATATGCGCCCTCGATACACAGTGTAATCTTTCGATTCGTGAATCATTTCCAGGACGCATTTAAACTACACGAATTGATTCGACAATGTTTTACATAATTTTGTTACATAAGGGGGGGGGGCGGTTAATGGTTCATAGTTATTTTCTTCTGAGGAACTCATTCTTTGAGTATCAGATCTTGAAAGAGTGGGTTTGGAATTTTGATGTGCCTTCACACGGGTGAGCTTCGACGGCCTCGTGAGTTTTCTGAGAATTTTTTAGCGATCACATATTTTTACGTCTGTCTTCGTCGTCGTTTTCGTCGGTATCGTTCACGTCGTCTGAATTGACGTGATTTGTCTTACCGTAGGTGGCTCGACAATCTATTTTAAATTTTGGTAGTCCTACACTCACTGCACTGAACCGGCTTTATAATTCCGTAGATTATTCTCTGTTTAGGATAATGAAAATGGGATTCAAATGAGCAACGCCCATTTATGGGAAAAAAGCCTGAAGAGGCATAAAAAAACCCAGATTTATTATTTAATGAATTTACACATGAGAGACTACACTGAATTCACTGAATGTGCGAAATGAAGCGGACCACGTGCTCGCGGCGAACCGGCTTTGGCGTCACACACGCGGCGCGTGGGGATCAATTCGTTTTTCGTTATATTTCATTCGATGTTACCGAAATTACATTCCGATTCCGTTCGACAGGAATCGGTGGGTTAAATCGTACATCCCAGTTCACGTTGTGAATTGGTGGAAGTTGGTTCGATACAAAGCGATTAAGCTAGCGATTGTCCCGGGCAGAGCTCTACGCGCGACACGATGTCTAGAGAGACAATGCTTGATCACAACCGAACACGCGCGAGTTGACGCCAGTCCTCACACACACACACACACACACACGCACACACGCACATGCCTTTCTCTCTCTCTCTCTTCTCTTCCCCCCGTTCCTCTAGCTTTGTAAGAATAAAAATTCGTTCGCCATGATTCGAGCTGGTCCTGCTTCGCTTGACAAAAACATGTGACGACGGAACAATAACAATATTTCCGTCGCCCAGGAAGACATAGCGAAGACAGCCATCACAAAATTTTTCGGATGCTTTGAGTTTCCCTTAATTTCGTTCGGTTTCAGAAATGCTGGGCAAACTTGCCAGTGATTTATAAACGAAGTGCCGAATGGACTAGACTTCCTGTACGTGCACAACAACGAAATTCTCGTAGCCTCAAGGTCAGAAGAAGATCACACGGATCACCTTCGACAGGAATGGAAAGCACCTATTCAATGGAACCCGAAAGTCTTGAATCCTTCGAAAAATGCAAGAAGGGCCTCGCTGAAGTCGCTCTGATTGTTTACTGAGTATGAGGTGCAACCATGGCATTATTTTCGTATGCTTCTAAATGCACAATCGAGGTAATAGAATAGAATATTCTAGTATTGTAGTAATAGAAGTAGTGTAGATATAATTAGTACGCAATTTAGCTGTCATAACTGAATACAAGCAGACGGAGAGTGCCGGCTACTTGTTTTAAACAATTTTCGAATAAAACTTATTTCGACAAAAGAGAAAAAGTTGAGTGCCTGGTTCGCGGGAATGAAAGTATAGAGATGGTTGTTTTTTTTCTCTCTCGCTCTCTTACTCTCTCTCTTGACCCTCAGTAGCGGTAATAATAAGGAAAGTTCCAGAAGGGTAACGAGATAAACATATCATAAAGCGTAAAGCCCGTTTTAGAATAGGTACTCGCACGATAAGAATCTGCCCTTTTTCAAAAATGGTGACGAAAATAAATTATAACTTCTGTAAAAATGTTATGATCGTTATTGTTTTTCGAACTAATAGAATTGCCCAAATTTCACAGATGGCTATATTTTAAAATTTAATGAATTTAAATACAATTTTGTGAGTCTAAGCTCTTACCCGTACGATGTACGAATCTATTCTAAAGATTTGTATTTGCAATTTTTTAAAGAATTTTCTTTATTTCTGCTTTGAGGGCAAAAGTCTTTCTCTGTGTTTCTAAAATATTTTAAGAAAAATATGGAGAAGAAAAGACAAACAAAGAAGAAAGAGAAAGAAAGAGAGCATAATTATTATTCTTGGGAAACTATGAACTACATGAAAAATGAACTCGTTTATACGTAATATTATAAATAATTCCTTATATTATTATAAAAAACACAGAAATTGATGTTTAAAAAATACAGTTTTCCAAATTTCATAGGTGGCCATGCCCACCCAGCTAAAAGCCGATTCTGAGTTATGTGCTTGCGGCGTTGCTTGAGAGAATAAATTACTTCAAGGTTATTAAAAATTTGTTCAACTGAAGTGAAACTTCAGAGGAAACTTCTACGAATATACGTGCTTAGAAGAACATTATTAACAATGTTTCATAACAAAAATGGAGTTTAAACTACTCTACCGCTTAAAGTGTACTTTATAAGATAATTCTTATGAATTTGAAGTAAAAATGTTCAATATTCTGGCAATTAGAGCGAGTTGAAGTGAAAAAGACAGAATTTCTCAAGTTTTCAAAATTCGAGTTTATTGAAATTATTTCAAAAAAGAACAAATCTACAACTTTTCCAAGAGGAAAAAATGATGCGCATTAAAACTGTGAATAAGAATATATGTTTGAAAAATTCAAATGTTCAAATGTTTTTAAAAATGCCGAGGTGCTCTCCCATCACCGACCATCAGACGATTCAGGCGTCCCTGGCGGACCGAAGCAACCGAAAGGAGCCTCTACAAAGTACCCTTAAAGATCCCACTGAGTAACCCTTCGTTTGCTTCTTAGAAAACTTAAAAAACAGCAATATCAACTTTTAAATTGTTGAAATTCGGATTCTACGTTGAAATTGCCCTTAGAAACTCATGGAGTAATCGCAATACTTTTGCGTGCAGCGTTCAAAACTTAAAAAATTAAAGTACCTGTCATTTACATGGCCCGAAGGCGGTTTTAATCGTATCTTCTTATAGTAGCAGTTAATAAGCGTTCCGTCGGTAACTTTAAGAATTTTGTCTGGTCGCTAGCGTGACGCAGTGGATACCTCAGACAACAACGCTGCGATGCAAATAGGAGCAGTCCTTGAGGTTTTAAACTTCGCGCGCAACCTACTATTTGAGCTACTGTGGTTGCGCGAGTTACGAACGAGCGAATTGATAACGGGGTTTGCGTTGCCCGTTAGGCTTTACCTTTCCTTTGTCTCATTGCCGGAACTTCTAAACCAATAGACCACTCCAGAAGGGAGTGCCCTATTTTTATTTTTATGTGGTGCTCGATACTTTGACCTACTCCCGGACTGGGAGCTCTAAGCCTTGTAGTCCTGAAATTTTGTTGGGTTGTATGAACGGAAGTAAATGACTCTATTTCCTTTTTCTTTTTATGATTAAAATTGAGAGGCTTTATTCAAGACACTCTAAAGGTTATCCTGAGGACAACTTATATATTTTTGAAATTATCGCCTATTTCCACGTTAGCTGGAGAGCTGGCGGGCTAAGCAATTTCGTCTTCTAAGTTTTCAAGGCATTTTCAATACGTCTCTACCCTATTCGCTGTCCCGCCGAACGGGGAAAGACACGAGGGTGAGAAAGAGAGACGCATACAAACGTGAAGGCAATTTTAAATAAAATAATTTCTAATCTTGTTGAACAGATGCGCTGCTATCCTGAGTTTATGAAGGTTCGAAATAGTGGATGCTACTCATATTGATTATAAGAAGTAGTTCTTATGGGATGGTGAGTTTTTGAGCAGGATAAACCTAATTATTATTGTGGCAGTGAACAAAAAATGTCATGGAGATAAAATCTTCTCAGATTTTATAATCAAGCAGAATGCCCCCCTTCCTTCAGCCTATCATGCGCCAGGACTAAAACGCCCTTATTCGAGTACATCCTAATCGCGTGATGACGGTTGAGTTTATGGACGGTGATCCCTGGTTCCGGTGAGAGTGAAAGCAACTCGCGCTCGGCACTTTCAAAATCTCACTCCAGAAATAAGGATTATATGTCGTAATTTCTTTTAAGCGTAGTTATTTTTCCCGGTAAGTCTTTAGACTTGACCTCCTATAGATTGGCTTTAAATTTTAGTCTACATGACAGATCACCTCACACTACACTGTTGATGGACTGTGATCTTCTTAATGGTCTTGAAGCTGCGTTGGCACTAGGTATATCGTTGAGTACCCTGAGGGTGGGAAGCTGGCACGATATTAGTAGTACCTGCGTAGGCATTCTGATCCCTGGGTTAGTTAAAGCGTTATTAGGAATTTCTGACTCAGGTTCTTGTTATTAGTAACAGTGTTCGGCGCTGCCATTCTGTTTACCTGAAGTGATCGGGTATTTCTTGTCTGATTTCCATGGCGTTTGTCCCCTTTGCGTAGACAACATTTACGGCAGGGGTTGAAACATTAAGAACAAGCAATGATTAGTTTAGTCTAGCAGAAGAAGGTCAGCATGCCGATGACTGCCAGTTCGAGACCTACATACGTACCGTGAATCAATAGCGTCTGTTTCGCTTTACTGTGTTGCTTCACACTTAGGTCGTATATTTGTTGCTCAATCTGATCCAGAGAATGGTCATTTTCTTTGTAGCTTGTGACCCTGGGCATGTCGGAGTATTCACTCTGGTAAGTTTCGGGTTTCGTGTGTAATTTGTGCAATTTTGTTGACATGATTGAGATGTTCAAGTGAAAAAAGGCTCGTACACGGCAATGGTTTCACCCTTAGTTGGATTAGTCCAACCCCTTTCAAGGTGATTTTCTAGTCAGGTCTAGCAGGATAGAATAGATCGGCCGTCAGACGCCCTTGTGTTGAGTAGATCCGGCCATTGAGTGGTGGGAGGGCTTTCCAATAGTGTTCTTGGTTATAAGACACCATGATGTTACATAATCTAAACGCTGATAATTTCAGATCAAGTAGTAGTTCAGATTTTCAAGAAGGAAATCTCGCAGTTTCGCACACCAGCAAGGTTCCAGGACATATCATGCATTTAGGTGATTCTGGGCATTGTCCGAGTTCCGCAATAGTCATGAGACTGTTGAACAGGAACGGAATGTATCCTGTAGAGTGTGAACTCGGTCTTCTCTAGTAGGGGTATATCCAACAGGACTTGTAGCTTTCCTTCTCGGAAAATGATGGTGACGAAGACCTTGGAAAGCTCGTCTACATTTACTTCGGGTCCATTTACAGGAAACACAACTTACGGAACATGATCTTGTATGTCTGTGAAAATTGGTTGGATCTGTCCTGAAGTTAATAATGATATGAGGAGGAGTCCTTTTCGCGTCATGTGAATTACATCAAGAGTTTGATCATCTGATCGCAGACATTAATCCACTCCAATTTCAATAGCGTGCAGTAATTTGGTTAATGCGTAAGTGTAATTCAATGTTGTGAGGGATGTAGAAATGGCGTTGGTAGATCCAATAGCATGAACCAGTTGCGCCCTCAGTTGTAGTTGCTGTTCCAGTGTCCTTCCGCCACTTGATGGATTTCTTCTAATTGAGACCTTATGAGATGCGTTTGCTGTCCCATGAGATGCGATAAATTGACCTGAGCTATGTTCAGATAATTTATTCCAGAGCCCATTGGCTGTCCGTCAACGTATGTTAGAAGAAGTCCAACTACGGGTCCAACGATTTTCCTAAGAAGCCTAGCAAGTCCTTCGTGTCCTCATTTGTTTCGGTAGTTGAGTTGGAAACTTTGGCTTGATGTTCTATTCCAGCTTCTCTATTTCTCGTTTGATGCCCCTCTAAAGTTGTTCACCTGCATTCATCTTTTTTTGTATGTTGTATTCGTTTATTATTTGTTCGCAAATGTATTCGTAAGTTAGCCCACAGTACGTAGGTATGTCCTTAAATTTAGATTTGGTAAATGTGAACAGTACTTGCAATTGATTCGTATGTAGGAAGGCGTTAATTCTCTAGGTTGCAGTCGTCCTTCTGATCGATCCAAGGTACTTATAATATATCCCGGGGCTTCATCCACATGGAATGTCGAGGTAGAAGTCACTGGTGTCATCACAGCTAGTGTAGGATTATGGACCAAGGATTAGTGCAATTGTCCACAAGGACATCGCATACATTTTGTTTTTATTTTATTTTTCCTGCAAAAAAGGTGTGCGTTGTTTAGGGCTTATGTCAAGGCTTATTTAACAGTAGCTTACTAAGAGCTTATCCGCGAGCTTTGTGAATCTGTTGCCATCGTCGGCTTCCAAAATTACATTGTGCTTTACTGTGAAACCCACGATTGTATAAGTTCCAGTTGCACGTTTGTCGAATTTATTCTTCCCTACATTCTTAAAGATAATTACTGTATCACCAAAGTTTGCGTTCAGTGGCCTTGCATTTTCTTCATAACGTACCTTTGAAGCTTCTTTAGCTTTTATCATGTTGTTATCTACAATTCTCTGAATTTCGCTTAACCTAATTATCAAATCGCGCAGGTAAGATCCATAGGTTTCTAGCCTTTCCTCGGATGGGAAGGAGTTGGGCATGCTATAGGCGGGGTCGCAAAGGGTAGTAACCTATCCCAATCATCGTAATCTTTCGCGTAACGTTTGATGTAATCGGTAAGTATGACATGACTACGTTGAAGAGAAACGTTAGTTTGTGGGCTGTACCCGTACGTAGTAATTCTCTTGACCACGAATATTTTGCTGAGCTTGCACATTAGTCTGCTTACGAAGCTTCCTCCTCGATCCGTAGAGATACAACGTGGGGCTCCGTATTGCGCAGTTAAGTGCGTGGCTACCGCATTTGTGGTTGTATCTGTTTTGATGTGGGCAGCAGGAACTGCTATGCAAAGCTTGTTGAAATTATCTTGCATGGTTAGTACGTGACAACTTTTGGAGTGGCTGACGTACTCGTTAACGTCATTCCGCATACCCGGCCAGGTGTATCGTTCCCGTATCCGTAGATATGTCTTCGTAACTTCCTTGTGTGCTCCGTAAAGACTATTATGGAATTCCGCAATGATTTCGGGTCTTAGTGTCTCAGGTGGGACTTGTAGGCTGCTGTGACATAGAGTAATGGTAACATTACTACCCCGGAATATGTCGACCAGCATTTCGGCCAGTTTGTTCTGAAGTAAAGTACCCAGGAAATCTCCCAAATGGGCCATTCGACATCTTTTTTGTTGGTCTCGATTTAGAGGTGTTTTGAGACATTCTATTCCTGAAATCACATCCTTCCAGTCAGTTTCATGAAAGAGATTTCTTTTTACCACATTGGAGTACACCTTGCTTTTGCCAAAAGGTGTGACCAGGACTTGACCCTTCTGAGGCCTATTCTCCCATAAGTCTTGGGGATAAATGCGTCCTGTCGCTAATAGAAGTTTGAAAATGGGATTCGTCGGTTCACAATCTTCTGAAATAAAGTAGACGTAATTGTCTCTGCGGTATGTGAGAGGTTCAGTCCATTCGTGCTGTATTACGCCTTCAATTGGGGTAGGTGGCTGTAAATTAGCTTTATTCACTACACCTGGAATAGGGTCCCCTTCTTCTGAGATGGAAGAGGAATGATCTATATGCGGCAGATGTACAATCATGGTGTTCCTCAGCTGAAAAATCCCAAAAAGCCTCCCTGAAAAACGTGTGAATGAATTGAGCTGCCCCGGAAGCATAATGTACTTCTCGCTGGCAGGCATCCCTTTTTGCTGTTTACCTTCTTTCATTCGATTACTATTGGCTAGCGGCCTTAAACTAGCAACGGGTATCGTCGAAGCGACTGGCGTCTGGAATGATAATCTCCTTGATGTTTGAGTGCCTATAATGGGAGACTCTATCACCTCGGGTGAGTCTTTAACCCGGACTGTGCTCCTTCTAACCAAATCCGAATTTTTTGTTTCGGGTAGTTTTTCTGTGACTAGCGCAGTGTCAATGGGTTTTAAGTGGTCCCTCGTACCGAAGTGTCTACGAAAGGGTTCTAGAAACGCGTTTACTCTAGTGGGAAGAAGGTCGTCGAATTTGGTGCATAGATCCATGTTTTGTAGGGAGAGTAATAATTCTTCGTTATCTTCTCCTTCCGACACTGCCGTGCGCTCTATTGAAGGTGCTTTATCTTGGTAGATTTCGTCAAGTCTTTCTTTGTTCCAGAAGCAGCACTGATGACCTTCTAATGATTGATGAAATTTGGATATGGATCGTTGAATTTCTGTTCCTTTCATAATAGATTTGAACGGTGTTGTTCCTGTATCTTTATTACTCTGATCGTTATTGCAGTCCTCGCTATCATCTCTGCCTTAGCTAATCTTAGCGGGAGAACTGACATAAACTATAGAGTCTGCTTGGCCAGTAAGGATAATAACAATGTGTTCCTTTTGAAAAGTAGTAAAGTCTAGATGATGAATGTTTTGGGAAACTTTGCTCCTGTTTATTTTTGATTGCTCCTGTTTGCGACACATAATCAGCCATCTCATTGCCTTCTATCCCTTGGTGACCGGGGACATGGTTCCATGTCACCTCAAGGTGGACTCCATTTGGTATAACTGTCGATACGGAACTTTGAGTCTGTGTTTATTCGCAGTTTTCCAATACCATTTTCAATTCATTTTCTTGCAGCTACTGTCGCGGCTTGGATTTCTGCAGCGTTGTTCGTTTGTTTCCGTGTAGGGAGCTGAGATACATTCCACGGATGATCGTGGCCAAACCACACGCTGATCCCGCCTTCTGGTTCTCCTCTTCTGTTGAAAATGCAGGCTCCGTCTCTATATACATCAGTAGTTTTATCGCATAATCTTGAAAAGCAGGGGTTGAGTAGAGTTGAAGGTTCACTTTGAGGTGGACGATCTTCATCAGGCATTGGTAGATTAGAGTCAAGACTAGGGAGAAGACTATGTTTTCCTCCGGTACATCGGGGTTTCTAACTGTACACTACTTTCACATTCGGAAGACGCATCATCGCCTGATGAAGATTTGGAGTTATATGTTGGAGCCTTGAAATTGGTCACTTTTCTCCTTCGTTCCTTGAGTCAACTGGCTATACCACTTGGATTAAACTCCTTAATCCTCATAGGGGGGGGGGGGGTATAATATTTATCTAAATCTTCTTTTTCAGTGACCTTAGCCATTTTTTTCCACCGGTCGCGGGTGCCCGTATGACAGTAGGTGCCTTCCTTCCAAGTTCTGGGGATGCACCGAGTTCGATTTCAGAATGGATGGTGTCCTTCTGGAGCTGGTCACTGCCAGTTTCGTAGCAGTGCATGTGGCCTTTCATGCCTTTAACGGTTGCTGACGTTCAGATCGAGTAGCGTGGCTCGTTTCCTCTGGCTCCCTAGATTCTTACCTTTTTTTATCACTGTCCATCGTCGATGATTGCGTAAGAGGCAAGGCCCTCTAGGTAGTCACGTCAGTTAACGTGGTTCGGGTTCCATCTTGTCCATCTACCTTGTTGGGTTTACTTGGAGGGGCCGAGTGTTGTGGAGCGTTTCGTTCTGGCGCGTTAGTGGTGTTGAGTGGCGTGGAGGCGGAATCATCGGAATCTTTGATGTCATCAGTCTCCGTTAACACTTCTCCCTTGTCAATTTCGATGGGACTTCCAGATAAGACCTCTGCTCCTATTACTTATAGGCCCATTATTTTAGAGTAGTATGCGATATGCATATCCATGTAGTCTTTTTATTGGCTCAAAACTGCTCCTTCTGCATATTCGGAAGCGTCGGTCGTTTGTTCGCATGATACACATAATACACTATGAAACATAAATTGCACTAAGCTGAACCGCAGGCTCGATATGAATGATTCCGTCTCTAAAGGTAATCTGAGAGATTTGGATTCTTTTAAGAAGAGTGATCTGACGGTCATATAACGGTTCTATTGTATTCGTTACGTCCTGGGCGGGCAGAGTTATTTACAGTAGTTGGCCATCACCAACCCGACTACCTTTTTTAATTTTTCTTCAAATTACTAACACTTTTATAATTGATGAATTTTCTCATTATACTGAAAAAGTTAGATATTGGAAATAATTGAAATCCATAGATTATTAGTTATTATGTTTTAGGCTGTTAGCTTTGAAGTGAAAAAAGTCTTTACAAATTTTAATCCGAAAGCATAACAAAGGACCCTTACTGAGTGTCTGCTACTCTATAGAGATAGCTTCTCTGTTTGCTATTTATGATCGAATTCTTATTTGAATTTCGAAACGTACCGTCACTTTTATCGATTTCCATGTTCACAATAAAAAACAGAGTTTACTGAAAAAGTAACTGAGCAAGACGACCTTTTTACTGTAAGCACTATGGGAAATTAGAAATATCTGAAATTCGTTGTTATTTCCATTAAGAATCTTTGCAAAAACTCTGACAGCATCTTGTCTCTTATTTTGTCTCCAGCTTCATTATGGTACACGGAGAGAAAAATACTGCTGTAGTCAACGCGCGCGCATCTGTGGCCAATCAGCCAGCGAAAACTTTCGCTAGT
>JAAAKG020135287.1:0-13573 GCA_010014905.2 Druon quercuslanigerum
GCATCCCTGCGTGTAAACAATATGCTAAAACTCTTGCGGGGAAAATGCAGAAGGCGGTCGTCCTTGGGTCGCTCCGTTTCCTCAGGGTGCACGAGACTTTTGCCGGGTCGTCGTATTGATTCCATCACAGACTGTAAGGAGCGTGAAGCACGAGACCATTCCCGCGCGCCAGGGGTGCGTTCAAACTGGACGTAAAGCACTGTGGGTGCATTCCGCAATGAGGATGTGCTAGCGCAACCGGAATATTTTTTATATTCAATATGAAATAAGATATTGACATTTTTCCGTTATTTTTTTGCAATGAAAAAACAAAGTTATAGAATATTTAAACTTAACCATAATTTTTTATTCCTAATTTTCATTATTGCAGGTACTACCCCTGCTGGTGTTTGCGGCCTTCGTAATCTTGGTAACACTTGCTTCATGGCCGCGGGTTTGCAATGTCTCACTGCCACACCTCCTGTGTTGCGGCATTTCTTAGATCTACAACAGCGAGGAGAAAAATTGCCACCTCCGGGTTCCTTAATGGCACATTTTAGTTCGCTTCTTAGTCAAATGTGGTCCGGTAGGCATAGCGTAATCAGACCTACGGAATTTAAACACTCATTGGGTGCTTATCATTCCCAGTTCAATGATTATAGACAGGTAACTAGAAAACTTTTTGCTAATGAAAATTTATTTCAATTAATTTATTTTAATAAATTGTCAGTGAATATAGTTGTATATTTATTTTCATTGTATTTTTTCATTATTTTGTTTTTTAGCATGATTGTCAAGAGTTCCTTGCTCTTCTCTTGGATTCTTTACATGAGCAAATGAACATCGCAAAACCTACCAAAAATTGCCAATCAACGACAACCACAACTAGTGCCAACTTTTTAATCAGTCAAAATAGTAGGAACGACACAGTAGACGCTGCCTTTACTGCCACTACGAATTCTAATGCAGAAATCATGGACTGTTATGAGAATTCGCTTTCTCCCGAATGTCCGAATAGTCCCAATGTTACAATGGCTGGATCTCCACGAGGTATTTTTCTTTATTAATAATAATGTAATGACGGAAATTTAATTTAATTTGTTGTAGTTGCATACATATATTTAAAATTCATTCTACTCTATGCTAAAAATGCAGAGCAACTGGAACTAGCTATAAGATTTGTCCAGAAGTACACTCGGGAGATTGGAATGTAGTTTTAGTTAGAAAATTGTGCCAATATTCATCCGAAGCTGGTACGTAGAAGTAAACTTCTTAACCAGAAGTTCTTGATACCATCTGGTCCTACAGCGGAGAAGTTCTTCGTGCCCCTTAAAGCGGATGATGTTTTCAGTGTCTCCCTTTAAGATATCTGGAGCTCAGGTGTGGTCAGATTTTCGACAGAAACAGGGATATCGTTCAAGTAGCGCGATGTTTCAGCGAGAAACGGATTATTTGTGTAAACAATGTGCTGTTTGATTAATGGTCCAGAGCGGACTCTTTCGACGGATATATATGCAGGGTGGCTTCCATTTCGGAGAGATCTTGGGGATTACAAGGAATTTGGATGTTAATGTTCCTCCTGGTCCTTAAATGACTATCATGTCTCCGAGGATGCCTGTTTTACGTAATTATTCCTAATGGTGATTCCTGTTCTTCGCAAGTAGCTTGTTATTGTAACTTTTGGGGAAGCGTTTCGCGTACATATCCTTTTCATGGGAAGTTGTCAGCGGGATTTCGCAACAATTGTTGTGAGACGTGCGGAAGCTTTAGGTGTATCTGGCACAAAAAAAGTGTGCATGCACTCATTGAAGCCTCTGTGAACAGGGTGCCATAGTTGCAGTCCAGCAAGTCATACTTGAGTTGATGCCTCCAATCAATAGTGTGAGCGTCTCGTCGGACCGTCGTACCATTATTGTCGGATGCCCTGCGCGTTCGATAATTTTGAACTGCATCTACAAATGGGTTTTGTTGGTGTCATTGTTGTTCGCACCAGCAGCTAGGGAAAGGGTTCGTCCATTCTTGTAGAATCTCGGATGCTAGGATAAAGCTGCATACTCTGGGCGGTCGCTCAGTATCCAAGTACATGATATAAATGCAATAATAGGAAAAGCAATGGGACGCGCGAGTGGCGGTGTCCTAATATTAGTAAAACAAGTGTCAGGTGTGAAGTCTAGTACTATATTAGAAAGTAATCTTTGGTTCTTGACAAAAGTTCACACCACTCCCTCTGTTTTCATGCTACGTTAATAAATATAGAAGACACTAATAGAGCGGACACATGTGTAGTCATTATGGCGATGTTAATATACTTGATGGTTCTATGAACAATGATTGCGAGGATATGCTGGAGGATAGTAACCGGTTTACAACTAGAAACTCCTTGGATAGTAAAATTAATAAAAGAGGCAAAATGCTTCCAATGTTTATGAAACAAAATGGACTTCTATTATATAGCGTAACTCGCTCTCCGATTCAATAGGGAACTATAAGTATATTTCTAAAGTAGATAAAAATACAATTGACCATGCCTAATTTCAATTAATCAAATGTTTTAATGTTTACAACTTATGTAAGTAATCTGATAATATGCTGATTCACACGAGATTTTTAATTAAAGACCAAGTCAGAAATGAGGTGAAGGTAGTCGAACCTCCAAACTTAAAAGAAACTTTAAAGTGGGAACTGGAAAAAAATAGGTAATTTTATATCAGCGTATCACTGAGCACATTGATCTGCTACAAGAGTGAAGATACACAAAATATAGCCGAGAATTTCACGCAAACAATCTTAAATTCTGACCGAAAATCCCGAAATTTTCTGCTGAATTTGTAATATCATGAGAAAAATACCCTGTGAGTTTAATGCGGGCCAAATAACTTTTGTAGCCAGGAGAACTTTAAAAAAAATCGAATTCTCGCATTTTTCTTGCAAACAATAGATACGAAAAAATGTTAAGTAAATGTTCTTAGACTGTGCAATACTATGACTGGTATGAAGCTCATGCCCTGCATTTAATGATAAGTTTAATTTTAGTTATAGTTATTCAAAATTATTGTATTATATTTATCCTTATGGGGGGCGTCGCGTCTCCCCTCGATCCCGCCGAGGCTCCGCCCCGGACCCCTCCGCCCCCTTTCCAAACATTCTGCCCTTTACCCCTGGCACCTACTCACATACGAAAACCATTCCGTTATTGCATAAAATATCGTGTGTCACTCCTCAGCAAACCTTTGACGACCTCGTCCGCTGTTTACAGTACTCGGCTATGCGCGCGTACTGCAAACATCGGCCTCGGGGGTCAAAGCCGTATTTTGCTGAGTCGTAAAACAATATACTATTACTCGTTTCAGATATTTTGCACGATTTCCGAGAAAAATAAAAAATAAATCAATTTTCATAAACAAAAAATTCTCTTCACTCTTGGCCTATGGAAATACCTACCATTTTTGTTCAATATGTAAGAAAAATATATTTTTGACTAAAAAGTTTTGAAATAAATATATTTATATATATTTCATATTTATCCAGCTATTTTTCAATAATGTACAAAATCTTCGTTTGAATCTCAGTTTAAAAAATAAATAATACGTGGGTCCACATTTCCAGATTTTTATTATGAATTTATTTAGATTTTTCATTAGTCTTCAAGATCCGACGCGGAATCATTATCTGTTGTAGAGAATTTAAGAGCCCAATCGTGTTCTGCAGTTTTGGCCACGTAAGCAGTTTTTATATCACCTTCATCAATCTCCATATTCAACATGTAACAGTTTTGTGTTCCCAGGATGGACGACACCTTCTTTCACTCTTGCGTTTTAAATCGTCGAAAATTGTTCGAATGTTGTGTAGAAAGTAAAATTAGTTTAACAGCAGGAACGTACTTTTCACTTCATTCTCGAAAGTCTTAGCATCGGTGATGGCTTCTAAGTGTGAATGTTAAAGATTGTGAACAGTAGCAAAATATTTTTAAATTCTCCCATTCCATCACAAGCTCCTTTTCCATGCTGTATTGTAGATATATCTTCTTCCAAATTTTCTATAATACCATTCATTGCTAAAACAGCATGCGTAGAATCATGTTTTGTATCGTCAGTGACAATAGAAAAACTGTGTGTTTTGTCACCGCGATAGCAAACTGCTGTGAATATTGAGGTTTAAACACTTTTTCTGTAAGAACTTTGAATTTCATTTTTTAAAACCCTTTTCCAATTCTCTGCAAAGTCACCGTGTAGAAGGATGTTTCTTGGATTACCTTTTGCTTCTTTTTTTTCGTGTCGAATCTTTTTTAACTTCCAATACTTTATATTTCGCAAGTTTTGAAGAACGATTAAACATAGTTAGACATTGGCACAGGAAATGCAGACACACACTTACCTTTGTGGATCGGTGATAACCCATTGTGGAAGCAGTGCATAAAATTCAGATCTTCCATTGATTGCCGATGGGTTGTTTTCTACAAAAATGTTGTACATTTTAATACATTTAATACTCAAATTGTTCGTCAGGAATAAGATGATCCTTGTATGGATCAGACAATTAAGTAGGTAACAGCTCATCAGGTTACAGCGTTGGAAGGCGGATCTCTTCTGATTTTGTTTGAAAATATCCCAAACCCTATCCAAGATCGTGGATGTCTCGTGGATGTGGAGTGTCATAAACTTTTAAAAGTTTACTTGTTTTTGCTTCAGAAAACTCATCTAAAATTTGTTTCCGCTTTTTATTAACGTACACCTTTTTTCACTTTCTGGTACATTTAATTTCTTACGAAAAGGTGAGACGTTCAAATGCAGCGGAACAATTTCTTCGTTCATTTCATTAATTTCTAACGATATATCAGGTTCATGCGGATCATCTTGCGCATACTTAACTGCGTTAAGATCATCATTTTCGTGACCTACATTAATATCATCTTCTACTGCAACATTTGTGGGGACACCAAATCTAGATGTAAAACGTACATAACAATTCTTGCAACCGCAAGTGTGTGAGTCAATATTTCTTGCGGGAAACTGCTATTGCAGCAAAACAGCCAATTCTCTTAACTGTACAAATCTGTTATTAACTATATTATAAATTGTTTTTATGTGCTCAGTTTAAAAATCAGGAAATTCTTGTCATTTGACTTTTAAATTTATTCTTCGAAATTTACTCGTTACTGTCAATTTAAATTTGAATAGAGACACTGACAATAATTTAGACTATTGATCCAACTACTAAAATTGAAAATAATCAAATTGTACGGAAACTTCTGGCATTTAGGATAAATGAAACTAGAAAAAAAATGATAGAAAAAATGAACAAGGACATTTTAGAATTTAAATTGTTCATTTATATATCAAATTTGTAAAATAGTTTAAAGGACTAGAAATATGGGCAATTTTTGCGAAAAAGGGGAAATTCACCTTTTCTACTTTTAGAAATATTCTTTCTAAGCTTTTGTTTATATAAATAAGATATTTTATAAGTTTTATGCGAGCTAAACCATTCTTAAAATGAAAAGAATTTTTTTGCTTATGAAAATTGTATTTTTGTATTTTTCTCGGAAGTGGTGCAAGATATCATAAATGAGTAAAAGAACTTTTTGTAGAATAACGGTTAGGATTTTTTATGCCAAGAAAGGGTTAATTAATTGATATCAATTTTATTGCAAAGTCTATCCTCGCAGAGAAAAGATAAAAGGGAGTTACATGTCTGTTTTACAACCCTACTTGGATGCTAATTTTTCATTTTTTGAACTAAAAACTAGTAACGAATTTCCTAAAGACGCGCCTTCTCAATTAGAGAAGCAGAGGCTTTTTCATATGCCCTCCGGTTCTTTTCCAAAGCTATTGAAAGAAAACAACAGAACTTATTATTTAGGACGAAAAAATGATTTCCGTGTAAGAATTTTAGCTTAAGTTTTACATCACCACAATTGTACATCATTTAATGAAAATTTTTTAATTCATTGTGAAGGAACATAATAATTTTTTCCTACTTTCACATTTTTCTATAATAATTTGACATACGGTGTGCCGGTTACAAAGTATAATACTTAAATTACACAATTTATTTATTAAAAAAGAAGGGAAAGATTTAAAATGCAAAAGATCTTTATCCCTACAAGTTAGATAAAAAATTGTAATTAAATTATTCATAAAATATTGGTAATAAACAAGGGGTTATGTTTAAATATATAAGAGTTTAATACGTGCAATTTTAAGATATTGAGAAAATAAAAAGCGAAATATTACGGGTCGTACATAAACAGCTGGTTTAGTAAAAAAAAATCAGAAACTTCGAGTCAAGTCCAGCAATACGAGAATACACTCAAAAAGTATATAAAATCCCTTGTTCTTGTGGCAAAGTATATATTGGTATGTATTGGAAGTATATAATAAACCTTTATGTTAATGCCAAAAGAGGAAAAAATGTCGATTTTGATGGTTTTATTTTCTATCTTCTTGAAAAATTTTTTCCCCTGCTTAATAGCGCGAGAATTTGATGCACAGTGGTGCATGAATCGGCATTTATGGCATATATGTCAGTGACTTTTATAAAAAAAAATTTGTTCACCGATATTTGTTTATAATTTTTTCAAATAAATTATATAAACAAATGTTTATTATCAGAATTTACTGACAAAAAAATGTCGTTTTTTGCTAATTGTCTTCAAATACAAGTGGCCATTTTTTAAACAAATGATGATTATCGATATTTATTGAAAAAACATTGTTTTTTTCTGCTAATCGTATTCTAATTAAATATAACTTTAATTCCCGAGTGCTGGATGTACAAACAAGAGCTCGAGAACCTTCGGGTCATGGACAGTACCAATCTGTTTCCCATTTGTTCTTTTTTCACCGTGCAAAAGAATTTTGTGCACGGATGTTGACATGTGGAACCATTTGTACAGATCTACATATAGCTGTGCAATTTCAAAATTGTACAATTCAAATTTAACTCCATTGATTCTCCGTCCACAGGAGGTAACCTGCAAAATTATGCTCAATCGTTAAGTTAAGCGACAATCAACACCTGAATTCCTTGCTGTTAGTTCAGGATCCCGGAAAAATCTTCGAGTAGTATTTCCGTCACTTGAATTGCCTGCTCCATGCTTAGGAGCATCTATTATTAGCCTAACCTCGCTTCGAAAATCTTTCTGGATCCTTATTTTGACAGCTTTCATTAGCTTTTTTGTTCCGTTTTCGCTTGCCTGTTGCAAAAATCTAAACGAGAGGCAAGGTTTAAAATAAGAGTCATGCAACGTAACTTAGCATGGAGTTCTGAAAGACCAAGTTGATAATCCTCCTCAATAACATGTTTCTGTTTCACTTTGGCTAGATCATTCATTTCTGAACGGTTTGCTTTGCACAAGTGGCAAGTTGCTGAACTTGTTGTTTTGCTAAGGTTCTGTGCTACTTTTCCATCGAAGATAGTTAAAAGCATTTTATGATCTACCTGACACCTTAACCTGCTGAATGCTATTTTAGTAGGCAACAGAAGATTTATTTTTCCCTTTATGCGGTCGATCACAGATCTGGTTAAATCAGGCGTTTCTTTAACGTATTAATAATAATAATGGTATACACGATTTTGTAGACCCAAGGTGAGGATTTTCCCAAATCACTTCATACCCTGATTTTAATCTAATGGATACCATTGAGGTCATGAAAATGCTTTCATAAGATTCCATGCCACCTGGAAGTTTTTGTTTATATGAGCTCTGGTCGCATGCACGATCAACACCATATTTTAGAGCAAGAGTCATAAATTTGACACGTTTCTCTAGCAATTGCGCCTTAATGCAAGGAATCTCCAGTAAACGGTTACTGTGAGATCTAGCATTTCTTGTAATTTAATTGTGACACTTTGATCAGTAAGGAGGATAACATTTTTTTGCGTCTGACATATCTTTATGTGGAACGTAAATGTTTGAATTTTTTGCCTTTTTTTGCAAACGAATGATTTCGTACCAGAGCTTCATCATCAATTTTATTTTACCAGTAGTTCTTAATTGCCTAAGAAAAGCATGTTGAATTTCTAACTCAGAACAGCTTTCTTGATTTGTTTGCACCTTCCTTCTTTTCGTCGATTTAGAGCTACTTTCCCCGTCTACTAGAGATCGTCTACCAAAAGAGATTGTCAGTTCCGTAAGTAACCACTTACTGTAAATAAATTTAAATTTATTTTTCTTATAAAAGAAAGACCTCCAATTCTTTCTGAAAGCAGGGATAAAGTAGCGCAATATTTCTTCTTCCACTATTGCTTTTTGATCCTCTTCAATCACATAATTTTCTCTGATATAATTCAGTAGGAGATCGCATAAGTTTTTGTCAATTAACGCGGAATTTTGAATTGAAATATCACACAATTTTTTAGTTGGTACCTTAAGAGAATTCATATTCAAGATTAGACCAATAATTGATCAACAATTAATACTCTAGTACGTAATTTATTTAAATATTTTTTTAGCCAGATCCATCTTTATTATAGACTTCAGAAAAATTAAGAACTAAGCCTTACTACCCAAAGAATAAAAATGTACATAGTATTAAATTCACGAGCATACTCATAATTAAACTATTAACTGTTAAGCTAAAAAAAACGAAAAATCTAAGGTCTAATTCATATTGATAATAGATACCAAAATAAACGTAAGAGTGATGAAAATATAATTTTCTATTTGCAGTTAACTGAAATTAACTTATCTTTTTTTTTTTAACATCGAGGAATCACGTGACGGAATCAATGTTATCTGATCGAATGTTCTACATAGTATGTCGGAAAAATCAGTTCAAAGCTGGTCCCAAGTTCACACTGGGTTTTCGTTTGTTTTTCATTTCATTTGTACATAACTTTATTAGAAACAAAAGACAAACTTGTCACTTGTCTGTCTTTTGTTTCTCATGAAGTTATCTACAAATCAAATGGAAACCAAGGGAAAAATCAGTGTGTACTTGGGATCACTTGGTTCAGTTTTTTGTCTTTTGTTTTTCATGAAATTATGTACAAAAAGAATAAAAAATAAACGAAAACCCAGTGTCAATTTGGGATCACTTGGGTTACTTAGCAAAAAAACATTTTTTGTCAGTAAATTCTTATAATCTTTTAATCATTTTCAATTTCTCTTAACCGGCTCTGATCTCTAACAATAGCAAAGTTGAGTGAGACATGAAAGGCAATCAATCTCAGTCCTGGGGTCGAGCCTGGGTTTTTACTATGTTTAAAGTATCGTTAAAAAAAGAACACTCATAGTTCTCCGGTCCTATATTCCTTTCGCCATAGGTGTACTCATGTTGGCGACTTGCTCCATCCCAGGCGCATAAAATGCATGAATTTTTATATAATTCCAAGAAAAGCTTGGCAGAGCCCAATACATGGGCTTATTTTTAAGCCCGAGGAAGCCTCTTAATTGAGTTTAACATAAATCAGGGTTCATAGTTTGGGGAGTCATTGTGATTATTTGCAATAATGTACGGTTTATCTAGGCTCACTGGAATTATTTGCGTTAAGGTCTCCAAATTTCAGTGAATCTAGCCTACAGTTCTTTTTTTTCCATGCACTGAAATTTCTTTTCGGGAATGCGCGCTCACTTGCAACTAGGGGCTCACCTACATACAATTTCAATTTCCTGTAGCACCCAAAATACACACCGCACCCAAAAAATTTTTGGGACATTTTGATTTGTTTTTTTTTTTCAGTCGCCATTACAAGGAACCTGTAAATTCTGTTTAATAATTTTGCTTATTTTCTTATTCGTTTAATTTTCTTTGTAAAATATCACAGTAGGGTAACCCGGCTATTCCGTGTCGGGTATCCCCGGCCAGATTTTTGTATATTAGATTTCATTTGCTTCTGTCAAGATCTAATAAATGCCCTTTTTTTATAAATAAAATAATTTCTAAAGTCTTAATTTTTAAAATAGACTTCCGGTTCAATATTCTAATAAAATTTCCAAATATTATGGTCATCTTGGTGGCTGGGATTACTTAGCTACATTGAATAAACTTTTTGGTCATCAAGCAAATCGCTTTTTATTCCTATAGAATAAGTTTATTCTTCGAATATCTGCTTTTGCTTAAGATTATAATTAACGTTCTATGTTTCTATTATTTTTGCCACCATGTATATAATTAATAAAATACTTCTTGTCCGAAACTATCCGACACTCAGCTACAGTCTTTAGATTGAAACAGAATTTTTTTTCTTTCAGATTTGAGTTCTCCAGTAGTTGACTTAGACAGTATGGAAAATTCCCCTTACGGGATTGTTTTAAATGACGAGGAAGAGATGCTTGATACAGAAGAAATAGTGGGTACCAAGTCAAGTTTCATTCATAACGAAATGCAAAAGGGCGGCTATGGCTCGGTGAACTTTAATTCCCGATACTCCAGACGGGAAAAGTTAAATGACTTGAATGGCGTTAAATATCCTGGACTCTGTGATATCCTGAAGGATGCAAAAACAAGTAACGCTAATTTCCTTGTGACGTTGCAAGAGTGCAATAATGAGATTCACTACGACTCTCAAAAGTTTGCCAAAGAGAATATTCGTAGGATGACTCTCGACAATTCGAATTTGACGGAAAATCATAATTTTGATAATAAGAGCGTCAGTGTTAAACGAATAAATGAGGTGAACATGCAGAAGAACAATTGTAGTATACACTGCGGGGGTATTTCTAATGGCTCGGAAATTGAGTGCGGTAGTGAACTAGAGAAGTGTAATGTAAAGAGGATGAGGCTCGAGAATCAGGAAAAGAATCATCGTCGGGATGGATTAGGACCTAGTGGTATTCAATGTTCTAAGATTTTACAGAATTATGAAAACGGCGCTGTAGCTTCACAAGATGAAGTTGAAGCGGATAAGCACTGGGCAAAGCATTTAAAGTCCAATAGGAGCATCATTGTTGATACTTTCCAGGGGCAGTTCAAAAGTACTGTAAGTATCCATATCAAGATTATTATACCATTTTGTCCCATAATCTGTTAATTTGCTGTCGGCGATTTTGTTCGCTTTTTTTATATTTTAAAATTAGACAATAAAAATCCTCCAAAACTGTATTTTGGATGCAGGATTTCTGAGAACAGTATGTTTTTGAATTTGGATATTTGCTTGCCTTAAAACATTTAGCAAACTTAGATACAATTACTAACGAGTTGCTAATTACTAACTAATTTCGAAAATTCTAAATATGTGACCTGTGAAGAAAGGGACCTTAAGCCTGAAAAAATTGATTGTTAGTTTTTCACACTAATTGATAGTGTCAATTGCAATTCATCCTCCGTTATCACTCAAAGAAAATTTATTTCTCAATAAATTCTTATAAAATGATCTGAAATTCTCTAATTGACGACCTGGGGTAACAGTGGTTCTCATTGGAGTTTGGTAGAATTTTTAGTAAAAGGGTTCTTATTTGTGGAGACTTTGCTGACAGTAACACTTATTGGGGGTCTCAGTGGAAGGAGAAGTCTTCGTCAGCACAATTATGCTTTGCCAAAATCTGTTTCGAAATTGGGTAAAAGCAACAAAGACCGGTTGGAGGAAGGTCTACTCTCTCTATCAATTCGAAAAAGAACTTTGCTCCCGTGTGTTTATTGCAGGGGTAAATTTTGAAATTTCCATTGTGGAACTTTGAAATTTTTCGATAAGATAGCGACTCTGAGTGGGTGGTTTCATACCGAGTGTTGACTTTTCACGGGACTGGCTTTCACATAGAGGGTTAATTTACGATATTTGGCTCATTCTCCAAGGAGATTACGAACTATTTCCATGGGGATGATTTTTTCAAAGGGGGTGACTCCACAGATTGTAGATACCGTATGGGCGTAGATTTACTGCATAATGTTGATTCCCCACGGATAGGGCTATTTATATGTAGAAGGATAATTTTCTAGGAAAAGGTGACCTGTCAGAGGAAGTTTATGTTGTAGGGGGTGGATTTACTAATGAGGTTTCCCGCAAAATCTTATCTTAGACATAAATAATGATAGGGAAATGGTTTATGGCTTAAAATGTGCAGTTTTGCAACTTCATTGAAGTACGCATAAAAAAATTAAATACTATCGATATTTCGTGAAATAATCCTTTAAGAATATTTAACGATTTCAAGAGAGTAGCTATCCTACAAAAAGTGTTAGAAAAAAAGTATCCATTTCACAACAAGAAGTACCTCAGGAGGAAGGGGATACTGACCTCCCTGCTTTTTCCCATCTAACTATTGACCTGTGGGTAAGCCGTTATCCCCTTCCTCCTGAGGTACCTATTCTTGTGAAATGGATACTTATTTTCTAAAAGTTTTTCTACGATGTCTACTCTCCTTAAATCGTGAAATATTCTCAAAGGATTATTTCATGAAATATCGATAGTATTTAATTTTTTATGCGTACTTCAATAAAGTTGCTAAACTGCACATTTTAAGCCATAAACCATTTCCCTATCATTATTTCTGTCCAAAATAAGATTTTTCGGAAAACGGTCTGTAATTAGCAAACAATTTGATATTTTGAAATTTTGAAAACTGCGTTGCATTTTCGACACCTTAAGAAGCGTCTGTGAATTTTTTCAGATTTGTTAAGACTTCTAGCTCGTTTTGGAAAGTCTAAAAATTCGAAGCTTAAAAAAAGTTCCTCCAAAACCTCGTTTTTTGACACGTTTTATACCAGCGCTAGCGTAACAATTGTTCTAGAACAACAACACACATATCGTTAAACGCAATATCTCCTACAGCGGTAACTTCACCTTGCTTCGAAAAGAAAAGAATGCGATTTGGAATGTATTTGCCTGTTTAAGTCGGGTGGGCTCGAGTTCGATCGAACCGTAAAATAACTTTGCAACAGATTTAATTTTTATATTTAAACATGTTCGAGATAAAACAATGGCTTACCCGATTTCGGTGCATGGAAAAAATGAACATTTAGACCAGGTTCACCGAAATTTTGTGAGCGTAGCGCAAATCATTTCAGTGAGCCCAGCTAATTCGCATATTATTGCAAATAATCAATGACTGTCCAAACTATTAGCCCTGATTTATGTAAAATTCAATTAAATGTATTGAGTTGTCTCAATCCTTCTGAAAGCATGGAATTTTCTGTAACTGTTTCCAAAGTCATCACTTTTGGTCGTCGGTTTAACTACTTGCGAATAAGGATTTACACATTTTTTGAATTCTAAAGAATTCTGTAGAAGTCTTTGAATTCAGTAAAACCTTTAAGAACTTTTTAGAATTCCCTTAAAATATTTAGAATCCACGTTTAACTGTTGTAAATCCCTTCAAGCCTTTTGAATTCTGCAGAATTAAGAAAAAAAGAGTGCATCCTAATTCAGTCATAGTTCACCGTCGACCAAAGTTGATTTATTCGGAAATAATTAAAAAGAATGTCATGTTCCAGAAGAATTTAGAAAATTAAAAATAAATCAATTTATATTAAGGTCAAATTGCGGAATTAGCGTGCAGAAAAAAAGTATTTAGTAATTTTAGGTCTTTAGTAATTTTTCACAAAAAAAACCAACGGTGACCTTAATTTGGACCTAACATCTTACCGTTAAGGTCACGGTGGGAAAGTCATAGTTTTGAGCCAAAGCATTTAATTTTGACATCAGCAATAGAAAG
>JAAAKG020135288.1:0-13573 GCA_010014905.2 Druon quercuslanigerum
GCGGCCGTTTGTAATTGTATACCTACAGCATCATCGCAGGACGTTTCAAGCATCGTATTAAATTAATTAATAACATCCTGATTTCATCAGTCACTTGACTTAGTCCGTGGCTATGATGTATAACCGGGTTCACCCGAGTAAACGTTTTGAATAAATACAAATAATAGCCATATTACAACAATGTTTATCCATTTATATTACATAGCTGTATTATAGCAATATTGCCTAATATAATAATATTGCAATAATATTCATCTACCATATAAACCCGTATTAGACTATAGCCACAACTCCGATATTGCAATAATAAATACAACATTATAATAAAAAAATTATACCACTATAGCGATTATAATAATTACCATATTCATAATTATAATGAGACAACACTACCCCAATGTTATTATATTATCTAATAGTATTAATAATAATCTTTCTAATCAAATATAGCATGCATTCTCAGAATGTTAAAGTTAAGATGAATTTATAGGGTTAAACGAATTTGGTGGACGTGAGGGCGCGCGAACCAATCCGGAATTCGTATGGCTTGAGCCTCTCACTTCTATAGTTATCCCTAGTCTCCCTAGCATTATCCATATTATCTTAATAGATAATATCCTTTAAATAGTCGACATTCGTAATCTAGCGTGACTGATTATCAGTAATATTAATATCATTAATAGCACTATTAAAAATCTGTATAAAAACGGCGTTGCTTTAGGTAGTGAATATTAATATTAGCTTATGTATTGGCTGCTCGTAAAGCGCGACCAGCCTGGCAGTATTTCCCGCTTGTAATTAGTGCTTGGTGCTTACCGGTGCGCGAATCAATCGGAACGTCGGGGAGGCAAGTTTAACATAAGAAAAATTCCACGGTTATTAATAGTCGAATAATGGAGAAAAACAAGGCTGGTCTAGGTTAGAGTTGAAAATTCAAACCTATAAATACTGCAACATGTAAAAAATGTAAGTGATAGTTTCGAAAGGTTTGGAATTCTCAGATCTCTCTTTTCTTATAGATTGAAGATGTATATTAAATAAATGGCTTTCATTCGTATTGTGAAACTCTATCTTTTGACACTCTTCTTGACCAATGTGTGGTAAAAAATTAATGGTTTTAAGCACAGGAAATTGAACGGAGGAATATATGGAACAACTAATCTCCTGAAATTAACTCCCAATCGACAAATAACTTACATAATACAATCTTTAACTCTTTTCGAGATGGACGAGCTATGAATAGCCTTACAAAATTCAAAAGCCATATCTTCTCCTCATCTTGACAAGATACGCTTTGAGGTACTTCAAAATTTACCAACTTCCACTCTCGAGCGTATTTTACTGATTTATAACTTTATACTGGATGAGGGACTATTTCCATATACTGATAGCCAAAAGGACAATAGAGGATTGCGTGCAATTCAGTTACCTAATTCTATACTCTGATCTACGTCATTTATCTTAAAATAATGGTTTTAAAGTTCGAACCATGCTTGAAGGAAGAAAAATGAAAGCACGGGAAAACAAGAATTTGGCCATTACTTTCTAGAAAATAAAAAAATCTTGATTTATTGCTTGCCAGGCTAAACGAAGGGACAAAGTGACTATTGCTAAAATTTAGTCAAATCCCTATTCATTCTTGATAGTTTACCTAGGAAGAAGTTAATAAATTTTAGCGAGGGCCTTTATTGTATTGAAGTCGAGGAAGACATAAATACTGCGAGGCGGACCAGTCCTCATTATTTGGACAAAAAATCTCGCTTGGAGAAATCTATTATTCAGAGGAAAAAATTTTCTCCCCATAATATCACATCTTTATTTTATAACCCTTCCTGTGTGATATCAGCTCTAATAGCATGCATTTAGAGATAGTGCAATATCTCAATCTAGAACCATGCAAAGATAAACCATCTGCAATAAAATTTTTAGTAATGCGTAAATATCAAAATGCAGTCGCAATGATCTCAACTAGACTTATTTTAACGACATACCATTTTCGTGCGCGCCATCGTGGCATGCACATTTTGAACAAAGGCCAGCATAGAGGATTCTCATTGCGCCATAAAAATTAAAAATGACCAGAAATCTGATGGGATAGCATTGCCCTATTCTTCTATAAATTCCATGTGTTGTTGGGATTTTTAAAAATTGTTTTTTTTTTCGAAAATGTGAGCTCAGTACCCTCGGTCACTCTACTGGATACATCGTTATATTTTAATTAATCTCGCAGGTTTTTACAACGCATGACAAGTAAAAGCATAAAGAAGTTAGGAAGCTTACTGGGTGTTGCAACAATGCATTATTTTTAGTTTTAAATTAGTTTTTTTAGTTGTAATTTATAATTTTTATGTACATGAACATTAACAGTTAGTAATATTCCTGTGACGCATGACATTCGTTTCAATTTACATTATCAAATTCCATTGCTAATGTAAAATGCGATGTCAGTTTATTGAGTTTTTGAAGTAAGACGCAGCTTGTGGCCAGAGCTATAAAATCGCAGAACTAAAAACTTCAAGTGATACCATTAAAAAGATGTAAGATTACATTCTTCTTTCCCACATTAATGTAAATGAGTGGTATTTTCACAAAAATATATACAAAATTATATTTTTCTATGAAAAACTACGACATTGTGCTACTAAAAAAAAAACACGAAAAAACAGAATATAAATTTTGCTTAAAAATTCATTAAATTTATTGAAGATTTTTGGATTTTGGGTTGAAAGTGTGTCTTTTTTAGTTCAAGATAAGGTAGAGATTTTTGAAATTGGTATTTTGTATGTTTGTGTAAAATATAATTTTGTACGGTTTTTTTGGTAAAAATGCCACTTATTTGCATTAAAGTAGAAAAGAAGAATACAATGTTAAAACTTTTTAATAGTATCACTTGAGGTTTTTACTTCTGCAATTTTATAGCTCTGGCCACAAACTGGTTCTAAGCTCAAAATCTCCAAAATCTGACATCGTATTTTACATTAGCAATGGAATTTCATAATGTAAATTACAAGGAAAATCATGCTTCACAGGAATATTACTTATCATTAATGTTCATGCGCATAAAAAATAATAAATTACAACTAAAAACACTAATTTAAAACTAAAAATACTGAATTGTTATAACACCCAGAAGCAGAAAAAGTGTCATTGAACTGCTTGTAGTTCACTTTCACAACAAAATCAGCTTCCTAAAATTTTGAAAGCTTCCTAACGTCTATATGCTTTCACTTGTTTTGCGTTGTAAACCCTGCGCGATTAAATAAAATATAACACTATATCCAGTAGAGTGACCGAGGGTACTGAGCTTACATTTTCGAAAAATGAAAAACAATTTTTAAAAACTCTAGCAATACAGTGAAACTATAGACAAATAGGGCAATTTTATCCCCCCAGATGTCTGGCTATTTTAAATTTGTGTGGCTTAATGTTAATCCTTTATGCTGGTCCTCGTTCAAATGCGCATGCCACGGTGATGTGCACGAAAACAGTATGTCGTTTAAATAGGTGTAGTTCAGATATGTTATGGATCAAAATTTAATCACTCTGAGGAGTACACACACTGATGTTAAAATCGGTTCCTTCACACCGCCCCCTGGGGGAGGGGGTGGGTGCAAATTCGAAATCTTAAATGAGAAGCCCTATTTTTTATTGCATATTCGGATTCTTTGGATAAAAAAGCGTATGATTTGTCCATTTTTCTCGTTGGGCGATAGATGGGGCTATAATCGACGAAATTCAATTTTTCTTCATGTTACTGTTACTAAGAATGCACGCTTACGATTCTGCAATACATTAGCAATAAAAAATACACCATTTTCATTGTGACATGACTGACCACGGAAAAAAAGAATTGTTCAAATCGCTACAGAATCTTTGAACGAGTGCAATAAAAACTCTTACATAAAATACTTCATCGTGACGAACATAGATAGAACCTCCTTCTTTTTGAAGTCGGTTAAAAATAAGGGCAATAGAGCTTCGGATCTCTTTGGTAATTATTATTTTGAAAAACATGCCAAAGCGTATGTCCGTTCTTGAGAAGTAATCACTGAGTAATATACGTTTACATTAACAGTGTTTTCTGAATATTCCTAAATTTTAGCTCTGGAATTATTGTAGACTGAGGTCAGCGAAGGCTATCGAAACATTACGAAAGTTCTCGTACAGTTAGATACTCCATTGTAAAGTAGTATTTTAAATTTAAAGTCTAAATTTAAAATCTAATGAATATAAAATGAGGATTTTGGAAATATGAACGTTTGTGGATGCTTGGCATAGGGATAGTTACATTTCCAGATAATTCCTCGTAGAAAACTATTTCAAAATTGATGGTTTAAGGTTAGAAAAAAGTGGGGTCCATTTTAGCATTAACTGGGAACCACGAATAATAGATGAAGTTTCTTTTAAAATTGTTGTGAATAATCAAATTTTACGTTTCAGATTTATTGTCCTTGCAGGATTGGGGCCGAAAGGTATACTCGGGACCAATTTCCTGAGTAGAGCAGAATAAATGATCCAAAAATCCAAACTCTCATGAATTAATTTCTCGAGAGGACGATTCGATACAACTTGAATTAAATATAATTATCGATCAGCATTGAAAATCAAAGTTATCCCCATATATCCAGATGTCAGCTTAATTAATAAATGCTCTAATAATAGAATAATGTTACAGCTTCATACCGTCTTAAATTATTATTATTATTTCTAAACGCTCGCAACTTTGCCCTAGGCTTCCATTTCCTCTTACCATTACCAACTTCAAATTTTTACTCTAGTTCGCAACACTACTTCGTAACTCTACTTCTTTCGGAGAAATTTTATGACTTTTTTCCTCTCCCGTGCAACCACCTCTCTCTCTCTCTCTTTCAGATCTTCTAGCTTCTTTATTCATTCTTCCCCCTGACCATTTTTATTCAGAATACATTTAATTCTCTCTTTTGTACTGACTACTCCCCCTTCGTGCCCTGTACTCCTGTCTTAACACATGCAACCATGTTTCCTGCTCATACCTAAATTGTCTACAAACATTCTCTTCTTCATTCATCCAATCCCTGTATGTCCTTACACCCTCTCCTATTCTGAATCTCACTACTCTATTCCATTTGCTCTCATTTTTAATCCTGTTCAGATACTCTGGTTCCCTCTGTCTTTTAACCATTCTATACCAGCTGTTGTACCTTGAATCTGACATTTTTTCACATCTTTTCTGATCTTGCCTTGCTTTCGTCTCTTCCTCTATTTTCCCCCACTCTCTGCGCTCACTTGTATACCACATTCACATCTCATTTCATATCTCTCCTTCCATATTGAACGCCCCCCGTTACCCTTCCTCTCTTTATCCATAAACTCGAGACACACGTTTGTGCAATTTTGATTCCATCTTCAATTCTTAGTTTCTTTCGAAGTTCCAGGCTCTTTTGACTTGCCTGACCACCATTTTTCTCGTTCTGTTTCGTCCGTCAGCATATAGCCTGGGCAACTCCAAATCACTCCCATAACCCATCTCAAAAATCTCTCAAGCAAACTTTCAACTCTCTTATGTCGTCTAGTCGTCCTTGAACCTTCTTTTTCCTATAACCCATACTTGTCCCATTACTTTACTTAGCGCATTCCAATCTCTTTCTCACCTGCAGCTCGCTTCCTCCTCTCGTTTCGAAACAAAATCCTAGGTAGCAAAACTAATGAACTAGCTCGACCACCACGCTATTTATCTTCCATTCGTACTCTGATCTATCCCTTTTATTTATGAAACACATCAGCTTGGTCTTGTTCACATTCACTGGTAAACCCTTTTCTCTCACATATTCCTTGAACTCTGTCATCAAGAGATTCATATGAACTCTCTCATCAAGAGATTCATACCTCTTTCATTATCCGTTACTAGTACTACGTCATCTGCATATGCTAGTGAATACAGTTTACCCGTTCCTAACGTAGTCCCCTCTTTCCCTTTCCTGTCAAACTTCTCCTCTAAATCTGCCGGAAGGATACTAAATAGAAGGGGGCTCAACGGACACCTTTGACTGAGCCCCCTTCCTGCCCAGAATTTCTCACCTTTCTTATCTCATATCTTCACTCATATTTTAGTATCCACAAATGCTTCTATTATCCTCTCTATTAAACCTTCATGTACTCCTCTCTCTTTCATGGCTGCCCATAACACCCTCCTGTTAACAGAATCAAATGCTGCCTTAAAGTGTAAAAACAATGCAACTAGTTTCCCGTTCTTTCGCCCGAGGTTCATATTGAGTAGATAATTAAGCACGTATACGTTATCTATGGCCCTAATCCCTGTGTGTGTGACTTGCCACGAGAAAAAGGGACTTTTCCAAACGAGAATTTTACAGGGCGAGCGATAGAAGTCGAACCTATTAGGTAGTGGAATGCGACTCCAGAAAATGTGCCCCTCCACTTACAACTACACTCCCATTTGTTGTGCTTGACGCACGGCAAGCGGCACCTCCGTGAGTTTGTAGTAGTGATTGGTGGGAGGTGTTTTCGTTTTTCCGTAGTCTCGCTACGCAATGGTCTATTTACGACTCAATAAAAAGGTATTTTTCATGATAAATTATGCCCGAAACTTTTTTTCTGATTTTTGTGTTGGATAGACCAACTTAAATACTATCAATAGAGACCATATGAACTCCCATCTAAGACAACGCTGGTAAAGGTTGGTGACGTGCTCAGCATAAAACACAAACAAGCTATGGCTCTTGGTTGAAACTAATCGCCCCTCCTCCTCCTTCATTAATCGAAGTTCCGTAGGGCTGTTGTAACTTGACACTCCTCCCTAGACGCTCTAAATTACTCTTTTAGTGAATTATTAGGAGATGAAACAATAGGGAACCGCAACTGCGATGCACAACACGATGCGGTAGAAAACTCAATGGCTAAATTCTGGTAGCTGAGGAAACGGATATAATTTAGATGTTAAAAACTGCTGTGTAGACCGTATTTGTAATATTTAAATCGTAAAAATAACATTAGAAATTAGCAAATTCAGTTTATAAAAAAACAACAGAAGTTGAAATAAAATATTTAATAACAATTTTTGTTAAAAGAATGTACATTTTGTAACTAGACCATGTAACGAGGTCTGTTTTAATACCAATTCACGTTATTAATTGTAATAATAAACATTTATGGAAATTATATACAAGTTCAGGGACAAATTTGAGTGCCAAGAACGAGATATGTGATAAGAACGTGGTCAATAAAACCGAAGGAGCTTTAACAAAAGAGAATTCACAATCGCCAAATTACTGTTGCCGATGCTTTAACCTTTAGTTTTAAAAAGTCTTTGTACAAGTGTAGGGAATGTACAAAGATCAAGCACGTAGCGCGAGGTAAATACATTATCGAGCGCCAAGCGCGAGATAGATATATGTTATCCAGCGCGAAGCGCGATAAACAACAGTCGCTCGCTGTAGGCGAGCTCAAACTCGTCAGCGAAGAGAGCAGAGCGCAACGCGTAACGAGAATATATTGTACACAACTGATCATATTTTTCCTACACACAATATTTTATACACAAAATATTTCCTGCGCCGAATTTAATACTATTATATTTTTCCTATACAAAAGATTCTCTACATTGAATATATACACCAAATATATCCTGCGCAGAAAGATGTATATTGTGCCCGGAAAAGGTTTAAAAATATACAGAATATCAGCTTTTATGTCAAAGTTATTCAAATTTTCACATTTCTAAAAATTTGTTTGAATCTTCAAAAATCTTCGCTTCGTCAAAAAATGACTAAAATCTTTTAAAAAATTTCTAATAATTTTTAATAAAAATAACTGCTTCAAGTATGCAACGAGCTTGCATCAACGAGTGCAAACTTGTTTTCACTTATTCCAACCTGTAACATTTAGTTGCAAGAATATTTTTACACGGGAAGATAAAATATTCATAAAGTTCTGGCTCGCAAAGGAACCAATATGACGAAAAAGTAAGTTAAAATGTTTACGGCATGTTAAAACATCCCTTAAAACTAATTCACAGACACATTCTTGCTATAAACGCTTCCTCTACTTGTTTAAAAGTGATTTCAAACCGTAGCAGTTAAATAAAAATTTCTAGGAATTTTAGTTAACAAAAAATGATGATTTCTATACTTGGCTGCTTAATGCATGAAAACACCACAAAACATGCTGTATACACAAGAAAAAATTAATCTTTCTAGTTCTTGGGTATGAACTTTTGTTTCGGTAAGTCTGATCGAAAAAATGTGAAATTTTTAGCGAAGTCTATCGAAGAGTTTTTGAGAGACAAAAAATCGTTTCACTAAAATAAGCATTTTTCTATTTTAAAAAAATGTAAAAATTGAAACTTATTACTTTCTTCTTTCGAATTTTTGCACTGTAGGTTGGAAAATACAAAAAAAAAAATTTTTTAGAATTTTTCACAAAACACCATTTACTGTACATTTAGTGCGGGTTCCTTCGCATGTTTAATATAATTGCGTGTATTAAAGAAAAGTCCCTAGGGTTAAATAGCCCTCTAAGGGACAGGATAATACAATATCATTACTAATTTGTACAAGCACTGATCGCTGATATACTTGATTAATCTTATAACTGAATCTATAAACTAACTAAAATAAATAAAGTCGACCTCAAAATTCATAACAGATGAGGTGTGAGATAAATACATAGTAATTAACATTGAGTGATTAATTAGAAGCTCTTATGTGTATTAAATTAGAAATTAAGAGGGAAAAACTGTGTGCATAAAAAGTTAAAATTTACAAAAGTTAATAAAAACAAAAGGAAATTCGAAGATAAAATGTCGGAGAATTAAATGTGAGAGTTTACCAGTAAGTAATTTAAAGAGTTGGGTTAGAAATATTGTACAAATACATATTTGAAAGAGATTTTTGAAATGATGCAGAGAAGGTGCATTTCTAATATTATATCGTATTGTATTCCATAACCGGGCACCTGTTACTGTAAATTACCTTTGAAGCTTACACGCTCTGTGCAAGAGAATCTTAATAATTGAATATCTTTTTTGAAGCTTTCATTCGCGTCTTTCAAAAATACATTGCACATTTTTTTCACTCTACAAGGCAAGTTACCTCCCCCCCCCCCAAGTTCATTTCTGAAGGAAATAAAACCGTAATTTTTGGTTTTTCAAAATTCAAATCTTAACGTATCACCAGGCACATCAAAATCCCATTTCATTAAAATGAAAAAATTTTGGATTTTAGAAAAATTGAACTCATGTTCCAGGGTTTCATCACAACGTGCCAAGTTTTTTAGTGATTGAAAAGGAGGGTGCACGAAATAAAACCATATTAATAACTTTTATTTTTGACCTATCCTAACCCACCCTACAACGCCCCAAACGTTTAAATATTTAAATAAATGTAACTGATTTAAACAATTATTTATTTCCAAAAAATGTTAAAAATAATCATATTTTTGGATTAAAATGAAATATTTGGTAATTTTTCGAAGTAAATTTGGTTAGAAACATTATGTAATTATTTAAAAAATTGTTGTTTGTTTAAAAAATTTCGAAAAATTGAGCCAGAGATGTCCAATTTTTTCTCAAATTAGTATTCTATGTTACTTTTTGTTGAATAATTACATAATTTGTTACATTTCTTCTAATTTTTAAGAAATCTCTATTTGTTTAAAACAATTCTGTTTGCTCACAATGTCTGCACAATTTTTTTCTGCACTTATAGTGTATAGTGTGCATGTATAAAATATATTATTAATTCTGTTAAAAACGTTATGTCTTTGTTTAGATATTTTGTATTCGATCAAGCAGTTTTCTATTTAAAAAACTCGATTCATAATATAAAGTGTAACACATAGAATTATTTTCGTAAATATAATGAAAATAATTTTTTTTTTTTGACAAAGACAATGTTCTCTTTCTGGGATTTGGAAAATATTTGCTGTAATTTTTTACTACTTTTAGTAAGTACTGTTTTTGACCCTCATTTCTCGTTATCAAGCATTTGAAGCCTCACAGGTCATCTACGTTCTTCATAGATTCTGATGCGTTTTCTGAAGTGCTGGATTTCCTTGTCAGAATGGCCACATGTCAGGAAAATTTCAGGGGGGAAAAATTTTGTCAGGGAAGTTAGGGAAATACAGTAGCTGGCAGGGAAAATAGAAATTGATATGTTTTAATATTATTTTGGAAGCACTTTCTAATATCAATATAAATATTGTTTCAATGTACATTATTTAAAAATAGAATTCGATTCTTTGTTTTTTATGAGTAGTTATTTATTTATTGATAGTTTGTATACACGTTCTTCAATTAATTAATCCATACTGCCATGGAAAGCGCATTTTTCTGGCTTGTTTCACTATTTTGCTTGGCCCATTATTGAAACCTTATTCGCTTTTGTAATACTTTCCTGTCTGGAAAATTCATCTAATTATCAGGGAAAAGTCAGGAGAATGTCAGGGAAAATGGAAAATTCAATCTTGTGGTCACCCTGCTTGTCCAATAGTTTTTTCATGCTCTTTGGTTATATAAATTTGATATTTTTGTCGCTTTCAATTTTTTCGTTAATTTCGAAATTGGTTTGTCTTATGCTTTTTTTATTAATGAAGTGATTATAAATAAATTGTACTAATTGTACAAAGATAACTAAAGTAATGTTTTTATTGTTTTTATTCTTGAAATGCTCCCGTTTAAACAAGTTTTTAAAACAAATTGCTGCAAAATTGAGTTTTTTCAAAACAAATACCGGAATCGGATTCTACGGAAAAAATATATCTGGAATAGTAGTTTTACTTGTTCATATATATTTTAATATAAATAAAATATTAATAATAGTTAATAATTTGTTTATAACAAAATATATTTAAACAAGTAAAAGTAGTATTCCAGACGACTTTTTCCGTAGACTCCAATTCCGGTATTTTTTTAAAACAAACTCAATTTTGCAGCAATTTGTTTTAAAAAAATTGTTTAAATAAGAGCATTTCAAGAACATGGTAATCGCAGGCAGTGCAAAGTAAGTTTTGAGTAGCCCCTTACTTTCTTTAATAACAATTTTTTGTTATTCAACAAGTTTACATCTTTGCAATATAATTAAGAGACAAGAAGATTGTTTGAAATTAGGACATATTTAGTAGAAAAATCCACACTTTCGTATGTATGTTTGGAAGAGATAATTCAGCACGAAAGTTAATCACGAAGTTCTCAAGTTTTCAAGGCGGTTTAAATCGTAAATTCAAAGGAAAGTAACCTTCCTTAACTCCTAAAGACTACCCGCCTATGTTCTTATTTTTTGCAATCTCAGGTTTGACTGTTTTAAAGGATAGTTTTTCAAAAGCTGCATATTATCTACGCCACATACGCAAGCTTGTCGAGTCTTGCAAGGGGCTGTCCCTCCGTGCTTAAGACGCGCTAACGGGTCACTCCTTGCAAGATAGATATGTGTTTACGCTTTGGCGTGGTAAAAATTTAGGACTGTTATACATTTTAGAGAGCCCAATGCCGTCTCAGAAGAAATAGCATTGGTAACAATCATAAAAATCCATTAAAGTTTCACAAAAAAATAAATGACTTTAATAATAAACAGCGACTAGGTAATCGAAACTTTAAAATAAAGCCATGTTATTATTTATTTTTTATGAAAATTATTCAGCTCTATTGCAAATCTCTTAAGCTTATTAGAAGCTGATAATCAGACTCTCTTAATTATTGTTTATAGTACAAAGAGTTATTATTTCATCTAAAAGTAGGCGATGCTAATTTCTGAATTACATTTAGTTTAATTTAATCGTAGCCACTTGAGAACTATGACAATTCCGTTATGAAATATTAAACCAAATTTGGATAGACTCATTTACATAATAGCTTCCATATAGTACTAATATTATAATTTCTTTATAATATAATTATTATTTTAATTATAATATAATATTAATAAAGTATTAATTTTTGACAAATCGCGTTGATACAATAGACGACATAATATTCGAAAAGCTAGAATGCTTACCATTTTCAATTTCGCTGATTTCGAAATCAATCAATACTGAATGTTTTAATTTTTAATTTCAAGCGTCGGTAAACTTAAAAGTATTCTATCATAAATACTTTATTTAAACTTTAGTTTTTAACTGAAAATATTTATTGTTTAGTGGCGTCATCGCATTTTAAATTTGTAACATTATTTATAAAACAAATGTTTCAAATCATGAATTTGTATGTTTGAAGAATATTTTATGAAATTAGTGAGCAACTAATTTACTTACGTGAAATATAATTGGAAATGATTAAAAATTATATTTTTCTGAAGAGAGATCTTCTAAAAATCGCTCCACTGGGAATCGAACCACAGAACTTTCGATTGCCGATCCGGTGCTTTCGCAATTAGGCCATTAGAGAGATCGAAAGAAAAATCCTTTTTCAGCAATATACGCTCTCTCAAGCTAGGTGTATTTATGGTAGAGTAATTTTAAAGGAAATCTCTATTATTAGCAGCGTACTTAATATCGATCAATATAGATGGCACTCCACAATCTGTGGTGTAGATATTTTAAGAATCGGACTCCATATATTAGAAATGGCTGGGAGGATGGAAAATGCCAGAATTGAGCATTTGTTGAAACTGCGCTTTGGCAAACGCCAGTTTGTCAGGTAACAAACGTCTAGCAGGTAACACACTTCTAGCAGATTTGGCTATCGGGGGACCCTTAGTCACGAATCGGTGCTGCACGTCGCGCACGACGAAATCAGGGGATTGAGAAATTCTCGTAATTTCTGTATAATCGGCCAGGATTTTTGTGCAAGGATTGGATTTATCCAAACTGCTTACCCCTAAGATGTTCGCGCTTTTTTAAAAAAACCTAGATAACTACAGTCGCTTGTAGTATCCATCAATATAAATTCGTGCAGAAATGGTAATAAGTGATAGTGTGCCAGAAGGTCGGCTCCAATTATTGGATATGGGACCTCGGCTACACAAAATTTTCATATAAAATTGCGCCTAAGGCTGAGGTTTGGCGTTATACGTTTCGTTCCGTAAGTGGCAATACGCGTGTCGTTTGCTGCGTAAAGCAAAAACGGCCAAAAGGACGTTACGAAAATTAAAAAAGGATAATTTCGCTGAAGAAAAAAAATTGCACTTTTATTAAAAAAATGCAATGAAACCTGGAGAATATTCTCTTAAAAGATGTCAAACAAAATGCAATCCTTGCCAAAGAAAACATCTCCTGATCCAAAAATCATTGCAAATTCATTATCGAAATCCTCAGTTAAATGGTCTGGCGAAAATGGTAATGCTCCTTAATGCATTTATCATTTAAATTCCATGGTTGGTGTTGGTAAAATTTTTAAAATTTTCAGACGCCACGTGCCCAGAACGACGTCATCGTGTCGGGGTCGGTAGGAATTTTAAGATTCTGCCTCCATATATGCTATACTGCATGCTGTACGCTACGCCAAACGTAATTTGTATGCGTCGATTTCCCCAACTAATCGGTAGCATAATAATTAAGAATTTAACTTCTTATGATTTATTATTCGTTTCAGATAATTTTTCTTTGAGTTCATCAACCAGTTCATTTATTTCGTTGTTATTATTTC